>JABXNX010000641.1:0-2500 GCA_014843695.1 Archivesica marissinica | reverse complement strand
CGCATATATATATGTCTCCAGTGTCTCTCTTAGTTCTGATGCGCTTAGCAGTACCAATATAGCCATGTTCGCATATATATATATGTCTCCATTGTCTCTCTTAGTTTTAATGCATTTAGCGGTACCAATATAGCCATGTTCGCATATATATATGTCTCCATTGTCTCTCTTAGTTTTGATGCACTTAGCAGTACCAATATAGCCATGTTCGCATATCTATATGTCTCCATTGTTTCTCTTAGTTTTGATGCGTTTAGCAGTACCAATATAGCCATGTTCGCATATATATACGTCTCCATTGTCTCTCTTAGTTTTGATGCGTTTAGCAGTACCAATATAGCCATGTTCGCATATATATATGTCTCCATTGTCTCTCTTAGTTTTGATGCGCTTAGCAGTACCAAACATAGCCATGTTCGCATATATATATCTCCATTGTCTCTCTTAGTTTTGATGCGCTTAGCAGTTCCAATATAGCCATGTTCGCATATATATATGTCTCCATTGTCTCTCTTAGTTTTGATGCGTTTAGCAGTACCCATATAGCCATGTTCGCATATATATATGTCTCCATTGTCTCTCTTAGTTTTGATGCGTTTAGCAGTACCAATATAACCATGTTCGCATATATATATGTCTCCATTGTCTCTCTTTGTTTTGATGCGCTTAGCAGTAACAATATAGCCATGTTCGCATATATATATGTCTCCATTGTCTCTCTTAGTTTTGATGCGCTTAGCAGTACCAATATAACCATGTTCGCATATATATATGTCTCCATTGTCTCTCTTAGTTTTGATGCGTTTAGCAGTACCAATATAACCATGTTCGCATATATATATGTCTCCAGTGTCTCTCTTAGTTCTGATGCGCTTAGCAGTACCAATATAGCCATGTTCTCATATATATATGTCTCCATTGTCTCTCTTAGTTTTGATGCGCTTAGCAGTACCAATATAGCCATGTTCGCATATATATATGTCTCCATTGTCTCTCTTAGTTTTGATGCGCTTAGCAGTACCAATATAGCCATGTTCGCATATATATATGTCTCCATTGTCTCTCTTAGTTTTGATGCACTTAGCAGTACCAATATAGCCATGTTCGCATATATATATATCTCCATTGTCTCTCTTAGTTTTGTTGCGTTTAGCAGTACCAATATAGCCATGTTCGCATATATATGTCTCCATTGTCTCTCTTAGTTTTGATGCGTTTATCAGTACCAATATAGCCATGTTGCATATATATATGTCTCCATTGTCTCTCTTAGTTTTGATGCGCTTAGCAGTACCAAAATAGCCATGTTCGCATATATATGTCTCCATTGTCTCTCTTAGTTTTGATGCGTTTAGCAGTACCAATATAGCCATGTTCGCATATATATATGTCTCCATTGTCTCTCTTAGTTTTGATGCGCTTAGCAGTACCAATATAGCCATGTTCGCATATATATATATATATTATTATATATTATATATAATAATATATATATGTCTCCAGTGTCTCTCTTAGTTCTGATGCGCTTAGCAGTACCAATATAGCCATGAATTCGCATATATATATATATATAAAATATATATATATATATATATATATATGTCTCCAGTGTCTCTCTTAGTTCTGATGCGCTTAGCAGTACCAATATAGCCATGTTCGCATATATATATTTGTCTCCATTGTCTCTCTTAGTTTTGATGCGTTTAGCAGTACCAATATAACCATGTTCGCATATATATGTCTCCATCGTCTCTCTTAGTTTTGATGCGCTTAGCAGTACCAATATAGCCATGTTCGCATATATATATGTCTCCAGTGTCTCTCTTAGTTCTGATGCGCTTAGCAGTACCAATATAGCCATGTTCGCATATATATATATGTCTCCATTGTCTCTCTTAGTTTTGATGCGTTTAGCAGTACCAATATAGCCATGTTCGCATATATATGTCTCCATCGTCTCTCTTAGTTTTGATGCGCTTAGCAGTACCAATATAGCCATGTTCGCATATATATATGTCTCCATTGTCTCTCTTAGTTTTGATGCGTTTATCAGTACCAATATAGCCATGTTCGCATATATATATGTCTCCATTGTCTCTCTTAGTTTTGATGCGCTTAGCAGTACCAATATAGTCATGTTCGCATATATATATGTCTCCATTGTCTCTCTTAGTTTTGATGCGTTTAGCAGTACCAATATAGCCATGTTCGCATATATATATATTTCTCCATTGTCTCTCTTATTGTTGATGCGTTTAGCAGTACCAATATAGCCATGTTCGCATATATATATATTTCTCCATTGTCTCTCTTTTTGTTGATGCGCATAGCAGTACCAATATAGCCATGTTCGCATATATATATGTCTCCATTGTCTCTCTTAGTTTTGATGCGCTTAGCAGTACCAATATTGCCATGTTCGCATATATATATGTCTCCATTGTCTCTCTTAGTTTTGATTCACTTAGCAGTACCAATATAGCCATGTTCGCATATATAT
>JABXNX010000640.1:0-14990 GCA_014843695.1 Archivesica marissinica | reverse complement strand
TTATATCAAAATGCTAAATTACCACCTAAACCAGAAATAGTACAAACTATAAATATACAAAAAAATATCGATGATTTAATGAATGATCCTAATATAAATAATACCGATAAAATGTATCGTTATGCAGAATATATGTTAAAATATAATAATTTTAAAGATCAAGTTATTACCGATGCAACAACTACAGTTACACCACCTACAGATATACCCGCCAAACCACCTACGTATGTACCCGATATAATAAAACCTATACCTACGGATAATGTACTTACAAATATACCTAAAAGTATGTAGGTAATTTATTAGAACAAATAAAAAATAATACAAATATTACATGGGATAATATAGGTGTTGTAAGTATAAATGGTAAAATTATAGATAATAGTAATATAACGGATATTATGAACGATGCGGCTAGAGAAAGAAAAACTAAAACAAATGCTATAGGATGGTTAGATGTTGCCGAAGAATTAATAAATAAAAATCAAAAAATAAATGTTGGTAATAAACGCTGGAGTAGTTACGTAAATAAGAATAAAAGAGGTAGTGATAAAATAAATACACCATCTAAGAATAAACAGTCATCGAAAAAACATAAAAAAACTAAAAGCGATTATATCGATGATAATGATGATGATGATTACTACGAATATAACGATACTATAACACCTATAAAAAAATCTAAAAGAGATAAACAACGATGGTCAAATTGGAAATAATACATAAAATATTAAAAAATATTTATTACGATATTAAAAATCCTGCATCCTTTTCAGGTATAGGTAAATTATATAAAGCTGGAAAAATATTATTTAAAAAATTAACTTTAAAAGATGTTAAAACGTGGTTATCTGAACAAATAACCTATACATTACATAAGCCTATTGTAAGAAATTTTAAACGTAGAAAAACTATAGTCGCCGGTATAGATATACAATGGCAAGCTGATTTAGCTGATATGCAAAAATTTAGTAAATATAATAATGGTTATCGTTATTTATTATGCGTTATTGATGTATTCTCTAAAATGGCTTGGGTAAAACCTATAAAAAATTATCTACAACATTAATTAAAACGTTTAATAATATATTAAATGAATCTCATAGAATACCTAAAAGTTTACAAACGGATAAAGGTAGCGAATTTATTAATAAACCATTTCAAAAGTTTTTAAAAAATAAACATATTCATTTTTTTACAACAGAAAACCCTGAAACTAAAGCTAGTGTTATTGAACGTTTTCTACGAACCCTTAAAGGTAAAATGTGGAAATATTTTACGTATAATAATACTAAAAAATATATAGATGTATTACAATATCTTATAAATAATTATAATCGATCAAAGCATAGTTCTACGGTTTATAAACCTACAGATGCTAATATCGGTAATGAACATATAATATCGAATAATATTAATAATAATGAAATATCTAAAGATAATAAAACTATTAAAATAGGCGATCATGTTAGAATTAATAAAACTAAAAAACATTTTACTAAAGGTTATTTACCAAATTGGACATTAGAATTATTTATTGTATATAAAGTTATTAATGGTTCTCCGATAACATTTAAGGTTCATGATTTGAACGGTGAGGAAATAAAAGGTTCATTTTATAGAAATGAATTACAATTAATTAAAAATAAAGGCGATTATGATATAGAGAAAATATTAAAACGTAGAGTTATTATTTAAAAAGGTCGTAAAATTAAAGAAATATTTGTAAAGTGGAAAAGTTACGATAAGTCGTTTAACTCATGGATAAAAGTAAAAATATGGAAGATAGTATATCTATGGATAATAATCTTAATAAATCTACAACAGGTTCATTAGTTAATACATATAAAGATATATCGGGTCTATATAGATACACGGCTCAGATGTTACTCATCTATTGCGTATTTGCAGCTTCGGTATGGGGACTTACGTACGGCGATACAAATAATAAAGACGTTTGGCTAGTTCTTTTAAGTACAATAACGGGTATAGGCTTACCTTCGCCTAAAATATCGAAACGAAGATAATGAAAGATTTCTATATAACCCTTATGAGCGATAGTTCTTTAAATATATATCCTAATAATACGGTAGCTGAATTTAGATGTAAATTAGCTAAACCTATAACCTTAAATAAAAAAGAAGAATGGAGCGTAGCTCTAACCGAAATCACCTATCCGGGAGCTATATTAATTGTTATAGAAGGGAACAACATTTTGACCTTACATTACCCGATGATATAGAAGTTTTAGAACCAGGTCCTTATAGAGGTAATATACCTCTAGGTTTTTATGATACACCTTTACAATTTATGCAAATGATAAATGCTTGTATAAAAGATATATTAGATAGTGTAATTAAAATAAGTATAACGGCTGTAATAGATAGAATACTTGAAACGGATAATGTACTTCAAATATTACTTAAATTTCGTAGTAGTAATAGTGTATGCGAATTACATACAATACCCTTAAACGTTAATATAGGATTAACTTTTCATCCTAATATATGTAGAAAATTAGGTTTTTTAAATGCTACTACAAATTTTACGGCCTATAGATATAGAACCATCTCCTTTTAAAGAACCCGTTAATCTATTAATTAATGATAGTTCTATATACGTTTACATAGATATTATAGAACCTGTAATGATATCTGATGGTGAAGAACAATTATTACGTGTTTTACCTTTTAAAGTTAAAACTAACGTTAATCATTATAGTACTAATGAATTTCAACATGATCAATATATAAAAATAAATAGTAACCGTATAGATGAAATATATGTTAATATAAAAACGTTTTAGGTAATAATATTCATTTCAATGATGGTAGGTGTATATTAACGTTACATTTTATAAGAGACGCTATATTTAGTAATTTCGTATAATGGAACGTTCAGAAAATTTCTATATTACATTAGATAGTCAACGTATTAAATTTAAATCTCAACAAGATAATAATAATGCTGATTTTAAAGTCTCTATACCTAACGGTATAACTCTAAGTAATGATAACAAATGGGAAGTAGGTTTAGTCGATGGTATTATACCTAATAAAGTATTTAACATTACAGATTCAAACAATACATTTTTTTTAGCTATTAGAAATGCTCAATACCCCAAAAAACGAATTGAACGAGGCTATAGAGATGTACCATTTCATAATGATTATGGATTTTTTAATAATCATTTTGATCATAAAATGAATTATAATTATAGATATAACATATTTTGGCATTATAAATACTATACAGATGTTAATCATGAATATGGATATGATAGACATTCTGAGAGTCAATTTGCTAAAAAAAAAGGTGTAAAATACGTTATTATGGGGCCTAAGGACGATAATACTCCTAATAAATATTATGATAATGATTGCACATTATTACCATTTAAAATACCTAATGGAGTTTATAACGATTATAAAATCTTAACAAGTATTATGGAAGATAGCTGGAATAAAATGTTTGGTACTTTATGGGCATCTATGTCCTATAATCTTTGGGAAGCATCGATTAACGATTGGGGTACTGGTATATATTTATCTTGGAAATATAACCATAATCCTTATTATATGTATTATAAGAAAAAATCATTATCTTTAATATCAAATACTCCAGAAAATATAGGTCTCTTAGTACCTACTAAAAATGTAGGTACTATGTTAGGTATCGATTCAAGTCAAGAAGTTATTAACTTAATTAATATACATAATAATAAGAATAAAAATTATTATTATGTATTCCCTAAAATGGATTGTTTTGTTCACGAACCATATTTATATTTAGGCCTTACAAACCTATACGTATATACAAATATCGTCGATTTTAGTATATTAGGATCTGGACAATCGCAATTACTAAGACAATTTACGTATAATCAAGCTCCTAATTTAAACATATACATTATTTACCTATTACAGATAAGCGTATAAACGATATATATATATTTATACGTAATGAATTAGGCGAAACTATTCATTTAACGGGTGATGTTTGTATAGTTAGGTTAGAATTTCGTAGAAGACCATTATGAATATACCTGTATATAGAGGCCGTGTTAGGCAACGTGGTTATGGTTTAGGTGGAACATTAAAAACTGTTGGTAGTAATCTTATACCTTATTTAGTCGATAATATGGCTAGTACTTTACTAAATGAAGTTACAGGCGGTATACATGATGTAATACAAAAACCTAAAACATATAAACATATTGCTAAAAAAAGGGGTAAAAATGTACTTAAACACGTTACATCTAAATTATTAACCGATTTGAAAGAAGATAAATTAATGACTGCTCTAACCGGTAATAAAAGTATAAAGGGTACTAATACTATTAATAAAGGCCAGTCTGGTTCAGGACATAGAAAACGTTGTAACAATAATTATTTTAAAAGTAATAAAAAAGACGTTTAGATTATTTCGATTAGTTTTTTTTACATATAATCATGATTACTGGTTCTAGTTTATGCAATAAAGGGGAATTGGACCTCTATAGTTTACCTCCGACACTTACAACAATGGATAGAGCTTTTATTAATGAGCATCAACCATTAGTTAATCCTTCAGGTAATACAGCGCCTATGAATTTATAATTCCTAGGCAAACTGAAAAATGGACAGATCTTATGGATCTAGAATTAAACCTTGAAATTAAAATGGTTAAACGCGATAATAGTACTATAGATGCTGATAGTAATATATCAATTATAGAAAATCCATTACATTCATTATTTAATCATGTTGATATATATATTAACGGTAAATTAATATCTGGTAATGATAAATATCCGTATAGAGCTTTCATTGAAATTTTATGCGGTTCTAGCGAAACCGAACAAAATATGTTAGAAGATACACAATTATGGGGAAAACCGGGAAAAGGTGAATTGCGTACATTTACAACTTTTGGGGCTGAAGATGCTACTGTTAATGGAGCTAAAAAACGTAATATAAAATTAACTGGTGATAAAGTAGTAGAATTACAAGGTAAAATACATACAGATATTACCAGACAATCTAAGTATCTACCTAATATGTGCGAATTAAAAATACGATTAGTTAGATCTTCACCAGCATTTTATATGCTAGGTAATGATGGTAATGATGGTAAAATAGAAATTATTAAAGCTGTTATGAAAGTACGAACAGTATCTTTAGATCCTAATGTATGGGTATCTTTAAATAATGCTCTTAGGTCTACACCTATGAAAATACCTCTTAAACGTGTTGAAATTAACGTATTTACGGTTATGGATGGTTTAGTATCTAAAATAGAATCAAATCTAATACACGGTCAAATACCAAAAAGAATTATTATAGGTCAAGTTAAAAACTCTGTAATGAATGGTTCAAATACTGAATCACCATTTTCATTCGAACATTTTAATATAACTTAATTAATGGTACTAGTATTGACGCTAATCCATTACATATGGATTTTTCTAATGATAATGCTAAAGTATGTCAAAGTTATAAATCTTTTTGGAAAGCTCTTGGTATAGAACATAATAAAGATCTTTATGTATTTCCAATATCTGTATATAAACGAAAACATACTTTATGGGCTGTTGATTTTACACCCGATTTAGGCTGTGAGGAAGGTCATCTTCATCCTATTAAAAATGGTAATATAGAATTTGATATGGAATGGAGTGAAGCTTTAGTTGACCCTATAAATGTTATTGTTTATTCTGAATATGACGATATGCTCATGATCGATGGTCTACGTAATGTTATTACGTCTTAACAAATATGGATACATTTACGCTACAATATATTTTAGATACAATTTTTCCATCTTTAAACGGTATTGTATGCGCTAGAGATGAACTATTATTTGTAAATAAACGACGTAATTGCTATATAGTTAATACAGATCCAATTTCTAAACCCGGACAACATTGGGTTTTAATTTATCGTACACATACTAATAAATGTTTTTATTTTGATTCATATGGAGTATATAATCGTATTGAAATTGATATTTATAATTTCTTAAACATAAATTGTTTAAAATTATTTAGAAATAAAAATCGTTTTCAATCTGATTCTACACAATTATGCGGTGTTTATTGTTTATACGTTTTATATAATCTTATAAAACATAAACAAACATTTTCGCATATAGTACTCAATACTTTTAGTGTTACAAATTATTTAGAAAATGATATTTTATTAACTAAGTGGTTTCAAAAAATTTCTCAAGAACACTTGAAATTACATCATAATGTCAAAAGTGAAGTTTGTCAAACTTGTAACTCAAGATTGTAGGCATTTCTTATTGTATATAATAAGATGTTAAACAGCTCGACAACATTATACCTTATTTGTCTAATACTTATTTGATGCTTATTAAGAATAAGAATTTTAATATTTTTTCACTATTGGATTTTTTACTATTTATTAATCTGGATTATGCGTTTTTGCGAATTTTGGGGTGAGGAATGTTCTATATGTCTTCAAGAAAATAACGATTATTATTTTATTAATGAATGCGTTTGTAAACACATTATATGCTTAGATTGTATATATAAAATTAATAAATGTCCTTTTTGTAGGCAACAATTTTCTTTTGCACCTTTACATAGACCTACTTTATATCAAAACTTAAATAATCGTAGTTATCAACAATATTGGGGTATGATAACTACAGAAACTTATATTAATAGAACTGCTCAACAATATTGGGATATGACAGACACTGAAATTGAAAGGGTCGCTGTGACTAACAACTATTATTAGTCCAGTATTTTTGGTTACAATTATTTTTACAGTTACATCTATTAAATTTTTTTTTAAATTATGAGTTATTTCGAATTATGGGTCGAAGAATGTTCTATATGTTTACGAACAAATACGGATTTTTATTTCTTAAATGAATGTCAATGTAAGTCTCTGATATGTTTATATTGCGTCTCAAATTTATCTAAATGTCCTTATTGTAGACACGAATTAAGTATAGATAAACATTATTTTACAGATTTTTTAAATAATTTATTAATTAGACTTATTACGGTTTTTTCAAATACTGAGGAATTTTGGACTTTAACTGATGAAGCTTTAGAAAATTGGATTTCAGATACTAGTAATGTACTTATTGTAGACACGAATTAAGTATAGATAAACATTATTTTACTCTTATATATATTAACTTTTTAAAATTGTTATGAATTATAAAAACACTTGAAGATACTGACTTAGTGTATATAAGAAGACGAACATCGATTCACTCTTTACTACATTTTTTGTACTGCGCTGTACAATATTATCATCATGACTACTACTAACGATACAACTACTAGCGGTAAAGCTATATTAACTTTTACAACAACAACTGCTATAGATATTCCTAGTAAGCGTTCTATCGAAGAATTAATTATAGACATTGATGCTGCAATTAAATATCGTATAGATGACGATATTAAATGGAAAACTTGTGATACAGCTAAATTTGTTGATTCACAATATTTAAATCTTGTATTTATGGATGAACATAATAACGTTATATCTACACAGAATATTCCTGGACGTATTCTTGTTAAAAATCAAACGAATTCTGTTGGAACTTCTACAACAGATTTAAATGAACCAATACTAACGGGTAATATGATTAAACAAGAACCAATCGTTATTGATATTAATAATGATAATGATGATGATATACTCATTATCGAACAAATTAAAACTGAACCAGATGTTATCGTTATACAAGATGAACCTACTATTGTGCATTAGAATGATACAACTAATGTTCAAGAAGCTACAAAACGTTGGAGCTCTATTAAACAAACTGTTAAACGAAAATGGCAGGATCGTCTAGATGGTCTACATCATCAAATTACGACTACAGATAATACGAAATCGTGGAAAAACAGAATTGAACAAATTAGGAAACATAATCGTATTGCTACACAGAATGATCGTGATGATTATAAATATTTAAGGCGTAGTGCAAGAATTGCTACACAAAAGAGTGAATAAAATCTCTACAAGAACTGACGATACATTTATACACTAAGATACATTATGATGAATTGATTGAAGTGATTATTTATATGTACTCTTTTATTATAATTGTATAACCATGTTAGATTATATGAACTGAACATTTATATGTACATTGCTTGTATAACCATGCTAGATTATTATTCTTCGTTAGACTATAGCTTCATGAAAATAAAATCATTATGTAAACATTTATATTCTCACTTTTTATTTACTAATATACCTAAAAAATATATTAGTACGTGTGGGTTTCAAACCCACGAGGATATTACTCCATTAAATCTTAAGTTTAACGCCTTAACCACTTGGTCAACGTACTATCATATGATCGTATTTCCAATACCTTAAACCCCTGACTGAGAAGATTGACTGAGAAGATTGACTGAGAAGATTTATTGACTGAGAAGATTGACTGAGAAGATTTATTGACTGAGAAGATTTACTGAGACGAAAATATATTTAATTTATATATTTTATATATAAAATAAATATATGGGATTTATATAATCGATATATTTATTATCGATTTTTTATTATACCTATTGGTTTTTGGCATGATGGTACACCTTTTTACTCCTTATTCAACCAAAAATTTTACAATTATACTGATTTCTTTTGGCATGATGGTACATTTTTTTTATTCCCCCCCCCCCCTATACTACTTAGGACACCAGTGGCTATAAATCTGCATAGACTATGAGCAACCAATTTTAAAGAATAAAGAACTTGTGAAATGTACTGAATTGGAGTAGGATAATGACATTGGCAATACCTCTCCACACGTTGGATCTGCTCAGTATATAGATGACATGGATAAGAGTGATGCAAATATAAAAGTGAGAAATGATCACGAAATCACAGTACTCAAAACGATTGAGTTAAATGAAAATGACACTACAAATAATCCCAAACATGAAACTTGAAATAATATATAGTATATAGGATGTTACATGACTAATGAGTTCATACCGTATTTTATGAGACGAATTAAAGCAGCATTACATCATATGAAATAAAAGATATTTGATAAATTCAATTTTTACGTATGGGTAGCAATGCTGCTACACATTCTAACATTATACTTTGTATGCTTATGTTCATTTGGTAAACAGTGTGTTTTTGCGATAAACAAACTCGAAACCGAAAGTAGGACTTTCCGAGTCGATCGGTCACGCACTTGTTTACAACCGGAACGCATCATCCGTACTTGTTTACATTCGGAATGCATCGTCCCCATTTATCCCACGTTGTATTTTTTAATTAAATTACTTGATATGTTGATTCATACATCTGTTAGCTAAGTCTTTTAGGGACATTTCTACATCCCCGCGAGTGGTTCGACATTAGAGGAAGATAGATAGTATTTCATGATCAAACTATATACGTTGTTTTCTACATCCTCTGTTGTTTCACGCATGCACACTGTGCGTGTTTACATTTCGTGTGCTGATAAACAAATTCGCGTATACGACGGTTTAAATTTATTGGAAATTTATCGTTTCTGAGCGAATATTTCGATTTTTGTAAACACACACACATTAGTATTTATATTTTACCCAAAACATCCTTTATTACGATGTAATGCTGCTTTAAAACAAAAGGCTCCCGTAATAGCAAATTCCCAACACGAGTTTCCTAAAATATGGTATGAAATCACCACCAGTGTACGGTCCATTTGGTCACATTATGGTGTGTTTTTACGTTTATTTATCGTCGCTACCGGTTGCCCATATGAGCGACGCATCCTGAAGAGATTAGTCATTTTAGATTGTTGGAAGATAATGTAATGATACAGGCAGAGACCCATTCCAGAGTCTCCTCTGGTTATTTTACGTGCACGATGTACAGCACTGACACGAGACCTCGGTATAATGTCCCATCTGAAAGACTGTTAATTGTATTATGGTCAGACGGGGGATCCCTGGATTACCAGTCCAACGCGTTAACCACTGGACTAGAGATCCGTTTAATCACATTATAATAGTATGCTCGCTTTGCTACATCACTGCGCAAATCTGCGTTTTATTTACGTTTTAAACAGCGTTACAATTGCGTCACGACTTCTTTTAAATTGTCGCTTGTGTAATCAGTATATACCAATATATCTAGAAATATGCATAATTGAAATTTTAATTTACAAATTATAGGGATAAATCTCTCAACCAATCAGAATCCTTCCAGGTTGTATTTCACACACGTCGAAATACTTACATAGTTTCCGCTTACGAACTAATTCAACTTCCCGAGTGGGATTTGGCATATCAATACGACCCCTATCTTGAGCTAAGCTTAAGGCTGTGAAGCATCCGTATGATGTTTTATGGGTCATATCGCGGTAATAGCCATTAAAAACTAAAATACAGAAATAGTATTTTGTACCTGAATTGAATCCTCATTTTGCATCATCCTTTGTCTTCTCCACTTTAACATTACTAAGACACTAAGATGAAATTATATTGGGAATTACTTGTTTACATCACAGTTTTGTGAACAATCAGGTAAACGTCAGTTCCGGGTATACCGCGGAAAATGGCCGAGACTCTGATTTGGGTGTTTATACAAAAGTAGCCATAATAAAATGATCTGATTATGTGGTATAGAAATTAATCTCTGCAAAAAGAAGTTTGCACAAGTAAATGTATCATTAACATATAGCGTAGGCGTCGAACTAGCCTGGGTGCCAATCTGTCGATTTTTCACTTTTTAACTTCTGGCAAAATGACATGATCAGAACCTCAATACTGCCCAATTAATAGTATCGGTGTTAAAATATACTTATTTGACTGACCAGGCAAAATAAATCGACGCCTGTTCCCAGGCTACCGTCGAACAACAAACGGTTATAAGTATATCATGGGCC
This sequence comes from Archivesica marissinica, assembly GCA_014843695.1. Taxonomy (NCBI): domain Eukaryota; kingdom Metazoa; phylum Mollusca; class Bivalvia; order Venerida; family Vesicomyidae; genus Archivesica; species Archivesica marissinica. The sequence goes on along the minus strand of JABXNX010000640.1, from coordinate 4,121 downwards.
TACCCGGTATAAATACTACAATGCGATTACCTGAATATATCAGCACGTGCGTGTCAGGACACATACATCATAGCTGAAAGGTTCAAATATATGAATAGGGACTAGTTTTAAACAAACAGCAAATTTGGAAAATAAAATAGTTTTAAAAAGTAGGAACAATTCATCTCTGACAGCTTAGTAAACTCCATATTTGGTAACAACGGAAGTACATACTTGGTCAAAGCAATTTCATTCAATTTATTCATAAATATCGGATATCATACGGGCAATTGACCAACATGCAATGAACCGACATATATATGAAGGTTGTTTCAGATAAAGGGGTGGGGTATTTCTAAACGGAACTTGATATTCAGGTAAACATATTTCATAAATGGATTGATTTAACCATATTTTATTGCATATGCATATCTTCTTCTTCTTCTTGTCGTTCGCGAATCACATGGACAAGCCGACAGCAAACACGAAATGGGCCGTCCTCCTCAGATCCTCCCGGCAGCCATGTAACTTCGTCTGGAGAGAAGTATCTGTTGCCCAGGTTGTTTTCCTCAGCCCATGAAGATTGGGACACTCCTGGAGGATGTGTTTTGCAATCTGGTCCCCTATTTTGCAGCTGCAGGCAGTTGATGAAGCTAGTCCAAGCTTCCGACACATATGGAAGTTCAGGCAGTTATGCCCTGTTCTAAGCCGGAATATCGTGACTTGCTCCTGTCTGGTGAGAAGGTGGTAGTCATCCTTCTCGACTGTTGGCTTTGATGCAGATTTGATTATGGTGCATTTCTCCTTGTAAGTCAAATCTTTGTCTGGTTGCCTCTCGGTAGAACCTTGCTTGGCAAGCTGGTCAGCGGTTTCATTGCCAGGAATGCCTATGTGTGCAGGTACCCACTGGAGGACAAGTCTAGTAGTTACGCTGACTGTTCGAAGGGCTTCCATCAGGTGGGGTTCTTTGTTGTTAGACAGGGCATCCAGAACTGAGAGCGCATCAGTCAGGAAGACAACCTGGGCACACTCATTTAGCTGTTTCGTGAGCCTCCACAACTTCCTCCCGTCCTTCTCAAGGTTCAGGGCAGCAGTTTTCTCCCTCCAACTTCGTCGTGTAGCTTCCAGTTTAGATTTTTGAAACTGTGTCTTTGCTTTCTGAAGTTGTTCATGGTTTTCTTGTGATGGCTGTTCTTCTGCCCTGTTCCTTGCTTCAGTGAGTTCATCTTGGAGGGTCTGCAACTGATTGGTCCAGTAGGGCTTGTATTCTCTTCTCGCACCTCTAGGTATGGTTTCATGGGCAGCTTTGAGTATGCAGCTGTTGAACTCTTTCACCACGTTGTTAACATCTCTTCCTTGTACCTGTATGCCTCGAGTAAGAGAATTGGACCGAATAGCAAAGAGACTCCACTTGGCTTTCTTGTAGTTCCATCTAGGGTAGGGATGGTCTGTCTGTATCACTTCACTGCTGAGTGTGAGGAACACTGGTTTGTGGTCACTTCCACCAAGTTGATCGCCAACTTCTCTAACCGTACCTTTCTGGATGTCCTCTGTGCAGAATGCTAGATCTGGAGAGGTAGTAGTGTGCCATCGCCTAGAGTAGAAGGTTGGTACATCATAGGGCTGGTTGACGAGAATCAAGTTGTGCTCATCCTGCCAGTCCTCCACTTCATCCCCACGCCTATCAGACTGTGCATATCCCCAACTCTGGGAATGACTATTGAAGTCACCAACAACCATGTATCGACTGTTTGAAGCTCCAATAGTGTCAAGGGCAAGGGCTTTGTCATTTGGGCAGTAGTAGTTGACGAGGTTCAACTCAGTTGATTTGGTCTTGATCTTGAACTCCTGGTATTCCGCTCCTTCAAGGTAGGTTTTCACTTCGCTCGCATTGATGTTGTTCCGGACTAGAGTGAGCACACCACCCTTGTGTCTGTCTTGTCGGTCTGCTCGGAGGCACTGGTAGCCTCGTACTTTGAACGTCTTGTCTTTGTTCAGGTGTGTTTCCTGTATGCAGCAAACACTTACCTCTTTGTCCTGTAGTACTTGCTCCAGTTCAGTCTTTTTGTTAAAGACTCCTTCAGCATTCCACTGCATGAGCACAAGAGGTTTCTGCTTCACGTTTCGGCCAGTAGCTGTCCTTCGCCGTCCCCTGGCTCCACAGGGCGGCTTAGGGTGACCTCCAGTAGCTAAGGATGGGTTCCTTCGAGGTATGGAACCCGGCACTGTACCTGCCTGGCGGGTCTTCACAGGTCCAGCACCATCTCGGTTTACTCTTTCTGTCATTGCGATTCATTTTGCGTTTATGCGTAGTACCGTGGTTTATTAGAATGCGCCGTGCGGCCCAGTACTTCCGGCTTCAGCATTCGAGGTTTCTGTTGGGGTTACCTCACCCTTAGGCTAGGACTTTTAAGGCGGTCCATTCACCTGATGCACCCGTTGTGGGACACGTGGAGTATTTAATAGGAGTAGCTTTGCCATGTGCTATCCTGCCCCGTCCTGGTAGGTACACCGCCATATGGTCCGGGACTGCTTATTTGATTCACAGCTAACCCCCATATCTGAGGGCCGTTCCCCTATCCGCCACCTGAGGACCCGCTGGGTAGGGAATGGTCGCCCCACTACTGAATTGGAAGCAGCATGGACCCAGGCATATGCATATTAAACAGTACAGTTGACATACATGCATGATACAGAATAGAAATTAACAATGTATAAGATGCATACATACATTTGTGTAACATTGCAAAAGGGTCGGGCCACAAGTTATAACCAACATTAGAAAACGGCCCTTACATAATGGATTATTATTAATTACATTGCCATTTTACAATTTCTCAATGTCATAGATTCACAATGGAGTTAGCGTGAGAGAGGAGAGAGAGAGAGAGAGAGAGAGAGGGAGGAGAGAGGAGAGAGCGCGCGAGGGGAGAGAGGGAGAGAGCGCGCGAGGGAAAGAGGGAGGGGAGAGAGAGAGAGCAATTGAACTATTGTTGTAGGAACTTGTTTCGCGGTCAAACTAGCTAAAACTGTATGTACGGATTTTTATGTCACTTGCATTATCAATATGTTAATTAATTAAGAAAATTTACTTGTCTGATAGTGTGTATTGGCGAATAGGACTGATTTGGAGCTACGCTTAGAATTAGCAACGCATGACATATGCCTAATTGACCTTTCTGCCGATTTTGATTGACAGCTGGCGTTAGCCAATCGCATCGCACCATTTGCGCACACCCCCGGCAACGGCTTATCGCCGCCATCTTGTTAGACAAAAATGCATATTAGACAAACTAGTAACGAGTAGACAAATTTGAAAAGGCGTGAATTTGATCGAAAATACGGGTTTAAAATTGTTTTAATGATGTTGAAAATGTGTAGCTTTGGTGTGTGGGTTAGTTATAGTACAAAATTAGTCGATATCCTGGTGATAGACGTTAAATTCAACCCATTTCAAAATCCTTGGATAAATCTAAAAGTGTGTATATGAACTACAAAATACCAGACAGCTGCTTTAAAAACAATGCATCTATAAAAACACCGACTGACCCCATATAGTCATTCTTTTCTAGCAAACACAGCAATAAAATTTAAGCGTGTCACACTGTTTATTGGGAGTAATCAACAACTTATCGACTATCGGTACATCACAGAGACCGCCGACTTTATAATATCCCGGATACTGCTATTATCAAGATCAAAATTGCACATCGGAATTTAGCACTGATTGTGCTAATTGGTCAATTATAAAATGTGTGCACATAATTATAGCATTGATTACTACACCGAGTCATTGTTTTATCGTTCTGTCAGACAAACGAGTTATTTAGTAAAGTTTTAATCAATAATTACAAATTGATTAATGCTGTCTGTCATTGATAATGGTGAAATGATGTAGTTACGGTCTGTGTGATAGTAGATATCCAGATCGATTGATAGGTGACGTTAAGTTCATGCCATTTCCAAAACCTAAGACAAATCTTGAAACATATCTAAGGTGAATTAAACGACCAGCTGAATACATCCAAAATTAATGCAAACAGATATATTTGCACAAAAGTAAGTTGAAATTAATTTATTTATGCATAATAAAATATTTCGAAAAAATATATTCTGCATTTATAGATTTACTGTTCACAAGA
>JABXNX010000639.1:0-14994 GCA_014843695.1 Archivesica marissinica | reverse complement strand
CCCGTTTGTTTGTTTACTATATTATTAAAGTATGTTCACTAACTGCAGTGTTTGTTTGTTTACTATATTATTAAAGCGTGTTCACTAGCTGCAACGTTTGTTTGTTTACTATATTATTAAAGTATGTTCATTAACTGCAGTGTTTGTTTGTTTACTATATTATTAAAGCGTGTTCACTAACTGCAGCGTTTGTTTGTTTACTATACTATTAAAGTATGTTCACTAACTGCTGTGTTTGTTTGTTTGTTTACTATATTATTAAAGTATGTTCACTAACTGCAGCGTTTGTTTGTTTACTATATTATTAAAGTATGTTCACTAACTGCAGCGTTTGTTTGTTTACTATATTATTAAAGTATGTTCACTAACTGCAGCGTTTGTTTGTTTACTATGCTATTAAGGTATGTTCACTAACTGCAGTGTTTGTTTGTTTGTTTGCTTACTATATTATTAAAGCGTGTTCACTAACTGCAACGTGTGTTTGTTTACTATATTATTAAAGTATGTTCATTAACTGCAGTGTTTGTTTGTTTACTATATTATTAAAGCGTGTTCACTAACTGCAGCGTGTGTTTGTTTACTATACTATTAAAGTATGTTCACTAACTGCTGTGTTTGTTTGTTTGTTTGTTTGTTTGTTTACTATATTATTAAAGTATGTTCACTAACTGCAGCGTTTGTTTGTTTACTATATTATTAAAGTATGTTCACTAACTGCAGCGTTTGTTTGTTTACTATATTATTAAAGTATGTTCACTAACTGCAGTGTTTGTTTGTTTGTTTGCTTACTATATTATTAAAGCGTGTTCACTAACTGCAACGTGTGTTTGTTTACTATATTATTAAAGTATGTTCATTAACTGCAGTGTTTGTTTGTTTACTATATTATTAAAGCGTGTTCACTAACTGCAGCGTTTGTTTGTTTACTATACTATTAAAGTATGTTCACTAACTGCTGTGTTTGTTTGTTTGTTTACTATATTATTAAAGTATGTTCACTAACTGCAGCGTTTGTTTGTTTACTATATTATTAAAGTATGTTCACTAACTGCAGCGTTTGTTTGTTTACTATATTATTAAAGTATGTTCACTAACTGCAGCGTTTGTTTGTTTACTATGCTATTAAGGTATGTTCACTAACTGCAGTGTTTGTTTGTTTGTTTGCTTACTATATTATTAAAACGTGTTCACTAACTGCAACGTGTGTTTGTTTACTATATTATTAAAGTATGTTTACTAACTGCAGCGTTTGTTTGTTTACTATATTATTAGAGCGTGTTCACTAACTGCAGCGTTTGTTTGTTTACTATATTATTAAAGTATGTTCACTAACTGCAGCGTTTGTTTGTTTACTATATTATTAGAGCGTGTTCACTAACTGCAGCGTTTGTTTGTTTACTATATTATTAAAGTATGTTCACTAACTGCAGCGTTTGTTTGTTTACTATATTATTAAAGTGTGTTCACTAACTGCAGCGTTTGTTTATTTACTATATTATTAAAGTATGTTCACTAACTGCAGCGTTTGTTTGTTTACTATATTATTAAAGTATTTTCACTAACTGCAGTGTTTGTTTGTTTACTATATTATTAAAGAGTGTTCACTAACTACAGTGTTTGTTTGTTTACTATATTATTAAAGTATGTTCACTAACCGCCAGGTTTGTTTACTATATTATTAAAGTATGTTCACTACACTGCAGCGTTGTTTGTTTACTATAATGTTTATTACAGTATGTTCACTAACTGCAGTGTTTGTTTGTTTGTTTACTATATTATAAGGTATGTTCACTAACTGCAGCGTTGTTTGTTACATATTATTAAGTATGTTCACTAACTGCAGCGTTTGTTTGTTTACTATATTATTAAAGTATGTTCACTAACTGCCAGCGTTTGTGTTGGTTTACATGACATTAAGGTATGTCACTAACTGCAGTGTTTGTTTGTTTTGGTTTACTATATTATAAAGCGTGTTCACTAACTGCAACGTTGTAGTTTGTTTACTATATTATTAAAGTATGTTCATTAACTGCAGTGTTTGTTTGTTTAATCTATTATATAAAGCGTTGGTTCACTAACTGCAGCGTTTGTTTGTTTACTATATATAAAGTATGTTCACTAACTGCTGTGTGTTGTTTGTTTGTTTGTTTACTATATTATTAAAGTATGTTCACTAACTGCAGCGTTTGTTTGTTTACTATATTATTAAAGTATGTTCACTAACTGCAGCGTTTGTTTGTTTACTATATTATTAAAGTATGTTCACTAACTGCAGTGTTTGTTTGTTTGTTTACTATATTATTAAAGTATGTTCACTAACTGCATTGTTTGTTTGTTTACTATATTAATCACGTTGGAGAATAATCTAAGCATATCCTGAAGTATATATGTCGAGGGCTGAGTGCAAAACTACTTTCACTGGTAATCCATGGATCGCAGGTTCGATCCCCCGTCTGACCCTAATAAAATTAACAGTCTTTCAGATGGGACTTTAACCCGAGGTCCCGTGTCGCTTTACATCGTGCACGTAAAAGAACAAGAGGAGACTCTGGAATGGGTATCTGTCTGTATCATTGCACTATCTTCCAAAAATCTAAAATGATTAATCTCTTCATGAGGCGTCGCACATATGGGCAACCGGTAGCGACCGTAGCGACGATAAATAAACGTAAAACACACACGACTATTTATACATGTGAGTGGTGAGTGGTGACGGGTGCGGTTTGCTGGGGAACATTGTACGGTGGGGCACTTGATGTCTTGCTGGGGAACATTGTGCAGTGGGGCACTTGATGGCTTGCTGGGGAACATTGTGCGGTGGGGCACTTGATGGCTTGCTGGGGAACATTGTGCAGTGGGGCACTTGATGGCTTGCTGGGGACCATTGTACGGTGGGGTACTTGATGGCTTGCTGTGGAACATTGTGCGGTGGGGCACTTGATGGCTGGCTGGGGAACATTGTGCGGTGGGGTACTTGATGGCTGGCTGGGGAACATTGTGCGGTGGGGTACTTGATGGCTGGCTGGGGAACATTGTACGGTGGGGCACTTGGTGGCTGGCTGGGGAACATTGTGCGGTGGGGTACTTGATGGCTGGCTGGGGAACATTGTGCGGTGGGGCACTTGATGGCTGGCTGGGGAACATTGTACGGTGGGGCACTTGATGGCTTGCTGGGGAACATTGTGCGGTGGGGTACTTGATGGCTGGCTGGGGAACATTGTACGGTGGAGCACTTGATGGCTGGCTGGGGAACATTGTGCGGTGGGGCACTTGATGGCTGGCTGGGGAACATTGTGCGGTGGGGCACTTGATGGCTGGCGGGAACATTGTGCGGTGGGGCACTTGATGGCTGGCTGGGGAACATTGTGCGGTGGGGCACTTGATGGCTGGCTGGGGAACATTGTACGGTGGGGTACTTGATGGCTTGCTGGGGAACATTGTATGGTGGGGCACTTGATGGCTGGCTGGGGAACATTGTGCGGTGGAGCACTTGATGGCTCGCTGGGGAACATTGTGCGGTGGGGCACTTGGTGGCTTGCTGGGGTACATTGTACGGTGGGGCACTTGATGTCTGGCTGGGGAACATTGTGCGGTGGGGTACTTGATGGCTGGCTGGGGAACATTGTGCGGTGGGGTACTTGATGGCTGGCTGAGGAACATTGTACGGTGGGGCACTTGATGGCTTGCTGGGGAACGTTGTGCGGTGGGGTACTTGATGGCTGGCTGGGGAACATTGTACGGTGGAGCACTTGATGGCTGGCTGTGGAACATTGTGAGGTGGGGCACTTGGTGGCTTGCTGGGGAACATTGTACGGTGGGGTACTTGATGGCTGGCTGGAGAACATTGTGCAGTGGGGCACTTGATGGCTTGCTGGGGAACATTGTGTGGTGGGGCACTTGATGGCTTGCTGGGGAACATTGTGCGGTGGGGCACTTGATGGCTTGCTGGGGAACATTGTTCGGTGGGATTCTTGATGGCTTGCTGGGGAACATTGTGCAGTGGGGCACTTGATGGCTTGATGGGGAACATTGTGCGGTGGGGCACTTGATGGCTGGCTGGGGAACATTGTACGGTGGGGTACTTGATGTCTGGCTGGGGAACATTGTGCGGTGGGGCACTTGATGGCTGGCTGGGGAACATTGTGCGGTGGGGCACTTGATGGCTGGCTGGGGAACATTGTACGGTGGGGCACTTGATGGCTTGCTGGAACATTGTGGGTGGGGTACTTGATGGCTTGCTGGGGAACATTGTGCAGTGGGCACTTGATGGTGGCTGGGGAACATTGTGGGGCATTGTGGCTTGTGGTGGAGAACATTGTGCGGTGGGCACTTGATGGCTGGCTGGGAAATTGTCGGTGCTTGATGGCTGGCTGGGGAACATTGTGCGGTGGGTGTGGCTGTGGGGAACATTGTGCGGTGGGGGCTTGATGTCTGGCTGGGGAACATTGTGCGGTGGGGCACTTGATGGCTGGCTGGGGAACATTGTGCGGTGGGGCACTTGATGGCTGGCTGGGGAACATTGTGCGGTGGGGCACTTGATGTCTGGCTGGGGAACATTGTACGGTGGGGCACTTGATGGCTTGCTGGGGACATTGTGCGGTGGAGCACTTGATGGCTGGCTGGGGAACATTGTGCGGTGGAGCACTTGATTCTGGCTGGGGAACATTGTACGGTGGGGCACTTGATGGCTTGCTGGGGAACATTGTGCGGTGGAGCACTTGATGGCTGGCTGGGGAACATTGTGCGGTGGGGCACTTGATGGCTGGCTGGGGAACATTGTGCGGTGGGGCACTTGATGGCTGGCTGGGGAACATTGTGCGGTGGAGCACTTGATGGCTGCTGGGGAACATTGTACGGTGTGGCACTTGATGGCTGCCTGGGGAACATTGTACGGTGGGGCACTTGATGTCTGGCTGGGGAACATTGTGCGGTGGGGCACTTGATGGCTGCTGGGGAACATTGTACGGTGGAGCACTTGATGCTGGCTGGGGAACATTGTGCGGTGGGGCACTTGATGGCTTGCTGGGGAACATTGTGCGGTGGGGCACTTGATGGCTGGCTGGGGAACATTGTACGGTGGAGCACTTGTGGCTGGGGAACATTGTGTGGTGGAGCACTTGATGGCTTGCTGGGGAACATTGTGCTGTGGGGCACTTGATGGCTGGCTGGGGAACATTGTACGGTGGGGCACTTGATGGCTGGCTGGGGAACATTGTACGGTGGGGCACTTGATGGCTGGCTGGGGAACATTGTGCGGTGGGGCACTTGATGGCTGCCTGGGGAACATTGTGCGGTGGGGCACTTGATGGCTTGCTGGGGAACATTGTGCGGTGGGGCACTTGATGGCTTGCTGGGGAACATTGTTCGGTGGGGCACTTGATGGCTGGCTGGGGAACATTGTGCGGTGGGGCACTTGATGGCTGGCTGGGGAACATTGTACGGTGGGGCACTTGATGGCTTGCTGACTGGCTGGGGAACATTGTCGGTGGGGCACTTGATGGCTGGCTGGGGAACATTGTGCGGTGGGGCACTTGATGGCTTGCTGGGGAACATTGTACGGTGGGGCACTTGATGGCTGGCTGGGGAACATTGTGCGGTGGGGCACTTGATGGCTGGCTGGGGAACATTGTACGGTGGGGCACTTGATGGCTGGCTGGGGAACATTGTGCGGTGGGGCACTTGATGGCTTGCTGGGGAACATTGTACGGTGGGGTACTTGATGGCTGGCTGGGGAACATTGTGCGGTGGGGCACTTGATGGCTTGCTGGGGAACATTGTACGGTGGGGCACTTGATGGCTGGCTGGGGAACATTGTACGGTGGGGCACTTGATGGCTTGCTGGGGAACATTGTACGGTGGGGCACTTGATGGCTGGCTGGGGAACATTGTACGGTGGGGCACTTGATGGCTTGCTGGGGAACATTGTGCGGTGGGGCACTTGATGGCTTGCTGGGAACATTGTGCGGTGGGGCACTTGATGGCTGGCTGGGGAACATTGTGCGGTGGGGCACTTGATGGCTGGCTGGGGAACATTGTGCGGTGGGGCACTTGATGTCTTGCTGGGGAACATTGTGCGGTGGGGCACTTGATGGCTGGCTGGGGAACATTGTGCGGTGGGCACTTGATGGCTGGCTGGGGAACATTGTGCGGTGGGGCACTTGATGGCTGGCTGGGGAACATTGTGCGGTGGGGCACTTGATGGCTGGCTGGGGAACATTGTGCGGTGGGCACTTGATGGCTGCTGGGAACATTGTGCGGTGGGGCACTTGATGCTTGCTGGGGAACATTGTGCGGTGGGGCACTTGATGGCTGGCTGGGGAAATTGTGCGGTGGGGCACTTGGGCTGGCTGGGGAACATTGTACGGTGGGGCACTTGATGGCTGGCTGGGGAATATTGTACGGTGGGGTACTTGATGGCTTGCTGACGAACATTGTGCGGTGGGGCACTTGATGGCTTGCTGGGGAACATTGTACGGTGGGGCACTTGATGGCTGGCTGGGGAACATTGTGTGGTGGGGCACTTGATGGCTTGCTGGGGAACATTGTGCGGTGGGGCACTTGATGGCTGGCTGGGGAACATTGTGCGGTGGGGCACTTGATGGCTGGCTGGGGAACATTGTGCGGTGGGGCACTTGATGGCTTGCTGGGGAACATTGTACGGTGGGGCACTTGATGGCTGGCTGGGGAACATTGTACGGTGGGGACTTGTGGTTGGAACATTGTAGTGGGCACTTGATGGCTGGCTGGGGAACATTGTGCGGTGGGGCACTTGATGGCTGGCTGGGGAACATTGTGCGGTGGGGCACTTGATGGCTTGCTGGGGACATTGTACGGTGGGGCACTTGATGTCTGGCTGGGGAACATTGTGCGGTGGGCACTTGATGGCTGGCTGGGGAACATTGTGCGGTGGGGCACTTGATGGCTGGCTGGGGAACATTGTACGGTGGGGCACTTGATGGCTTGCTGGGGAACATTGTGCGGTGGGGCACTTGATGGCTGGCTGGGGAACATTGTACGGTGGAGCACTTGATGGCTGGCTGGGGAACATTGTGCGGTGGGGCACTTGGTGGCTTGCTGGGGAACATTGTACGGTGGGGTACTTGATGGCTGGCTGGAGAACATTGTGCAGTGGGGCACTTGATGGCTTGCTGGGGAACATTGTGTGGTGGGGCACTTGATGGCTTGCTGGGGAACATTGTGCGGTGGGGCACTTGATGGCTTGCTGGGGAACATTGTTCGGTGGGATTCTTGAGGGCTTGCTGGGGAACATTGTGCAGTGGGGCACTTGATGGCTTGATGGGGAACATTGTACGGTGGGGCACTTGATGGCTGGCTGGGGAACATTGTACGGTGGGGTACTTGATGTCTGGCTGGGGAACATTGTGCGGTGGGGTACTTGATGGCTGGCTGGGGAACATTGTGCGGTGGGGTACTTGATGGCTGGCTGAGGAACATTGTACGGTGGGGCACTTGATGGCTTGCTGGGGAACATTGTGCGGTGGGGTACTTGATGGCTGGCTGGGGAACATTGTACGGTGGAGCACTTGATGGCTGGCTGGGGAACATTGTGCGGTGGGGCACTTGGTGGCTTGCTGGGGAACATTGTACGGTGGGGTACTTGATGGCTGGCTGGGGAACATTGTACGGTGGAGCACTTGATGGCTGGCTGGGGAACATTGTACGGTGGAGCACTTGATGGCTGGCTGGGGAACATTGTACGGTGGAGCACTTGATGGCTGGCTGGGGAACATTGTGCGGTGGGGCACTTGATGGCTGGCTGGGGAACATTGTGTGGTGGGGCACTTGATGGCTGGCTGGGGAACATTGTGCGGTGGGGCACTTGATGGCTTGCTGGGGAACATTGTGCGGTGGGGCACTTGATGGCTGGCTGGGGAACATTGTGTGGTGGGCACTTGATGGCTTGCTGGGGAACATTGTGCGGTGGGGCACTTGATGGCTGGCTGGGGAACATTGTGCGGTGGGGCACTTGATGGCTGGCTGGGGAACATTGTGCGGTGGGGCACTTGATGGCTGGCTGGGGAACATTGTGCGGTGGGGCACTTGATGGCTGCCTGGGGAACATTGTGCGGTGGGGCACTTGATGGCTTGCTGGGGAACATTGTGCGGTGGGAGCACTTGATGGCTGGCTGGGGAACATTGTGCGGTGGGGCACTTGATGGCTGGCTGGGGAACATTGTACGGTGGGGCACTTGATGGCTGGCTGGGGAACATTGTACGGTGGGGCACTTGATGGCTGGCTGGGGAACATTGTACGGTGGGGCACTTGATGGCTTGCTGGGGAACATTGTACGGTGGGGCACTTGATGGCTGGCTGGGGAATATTGTACGGTGGGGCACTTGATGGCTTGCTGGGGAACATTGTGCGGTGGGGCACTTGATGGCTTGCTGGGGAACATTGTACGGTGGGGCACTTGATGGCTGGCTGGGGAACATTGTGCGGTGGGGCACTTGATGGCTGGCTGGGGAACATTGTGCGGTGGGGCACTTGATGGCTTGCTGGGGAACATTGTGCGGTGGGGCACTTGATGGCTGGCTGGGGAACATTGTGCGGTGGGGCACTTGATGGCTGGCTGGGGAACATTGTACGGTGGGGCACTTGATGGCTGGCTGGGGAACATTGTGCGGTGGGGCACTTGATGGCTTGCTGGGGAACATTGTACGGTGGGGCACTTGATGGCTGGCTGGGGAACATTGTACGGTGGGGTACTTGATGGCTTGCTGGGGAACATTGTGCGGTGGGGCACTTGATGGCTGGCTGGGGAACATTGTACGGTGGGGCACTTGATGGCTTGCTGGGGAACATTGTACGGTGGGGCACTTGATGGCTGGCTGGGGAATATTGTACGGTGGGGACTTGATTGTTGCTGACGAACATTGTGCGGTGGGCACTTGATGGCTTGCTGGGGAACATTGTACGGTGGGGCACTTGATGGCTGGCTGGGGAACATTGTGTGGTGGGGCACTTGATGGCTGCCTGGGGAACATTGTGCGGTGGGGCACTTGATGTCTTGCTGGGGAACATTGTGCGGTGGGGGCACTTGATGGCTGGCTGGGGAATATTGTGCGGTGGGGGCACTTGATGGCTGGCTGGGGAACATTGTACGGTGGGGTACTTGATGGCTGGCTGGGGAACATTGTGCGGTGGGGCACTTGATGGCTGGCTGGGGAACATTGTACGGTGGGGCACTTGATGGCTGGCTGGGGAATATTGTACGGTGGGGTACTTGATTGCTTGCTGACGAACATTGTGCGGTGGGGCACTTGATGGCTTGCTGGGGAACATTGTACGGTGGGGCACTTGATGGCTGGCTGGGGAACATTGTGTGGTGGGGCACTTGATGGCTTGCTGGGGGAACATTGTGCGGTGGGGCATTTGATGGCTGGCTGGGGAACATTGTGCGGTGGGGCACTTGATGGCTGGCTGGGGAACATTGTGCGGTGGGGCACTTGATGGCTGGCTGGGGAACATTGTGCGGGGGGCACTTGATGGCTGCCTGGGAACATTGTGCGGTGGGGCACTTGATTCTTGCTGGGGAACATTGTGCGGTGGGGCACTTGATGGCTGGCTGGGGATATTGTGCGGTGGGGCACTGGATGGCTGGCTGGGGAACATTGTACGGTGGGGTACTTGATGGCTGGCTGGGGAACATTGTGCGGTGGGGCACTTGATGTCTGGCTGGGGAACATTGTACGGTGGGACACTTGATGGCTGGCTGGGGAATATTGTACAGTGGGGTACTTGATGGCTTGCTGACGAACATTGTGCGGTGGGGCACTTGATGGCTTGCTGGGGAACATTGTACGGTGGGGCACTTGATGGCTGGCTGGGGAACATTGTGCGGTGGAGCACTTGATGGCTGGCTGGGGAACATTGTTCGGTGGAGCACTTGATGGCTGGCTGGGGAACATTGTTCGGTGGGGCACTTGGTGGCTGGCTGGGGAACATTGTACGGTGGGGTACTTGATGGCTTGCTGACGAACATTGTGCGGTGGGGCACTTGATGGCTTGCTGGGGAACATTGTACGGTGGGCACTTGATGGCTGGCTGGGGAACATTGTGCGGTGGAGCACTTGATGGCTGGCTGGGGAACATTGTTCGGTGGGGCACTTGATGGCTGGCTGGGGAACATTGTGCGGTGGGGCACTTGGTGGCTGGCTGGGGAACATTGTGCGGTGGAGCACTTGATGGCTGGCTGGGGAACATTGTGCGGTGGGGCACTTGATGGCTGCCTGGGGAACATTGTGCGGTGGGGCACTTGATGGCTGGCTGGGGAACATTGTGCGGTGGGGCACTTGATGGCTGCCTGGGGAACATTGTACGGTGTGGCACTTGATGGCTGGCTGGGGAACATTGTGTGGTGGGGCACTTGATGGCTGGCTGGGGAACATTGTGCGGTGGGGCACTTGATGGCTTGCTGGGGAACATTGTGCGATGGGGCACTTGATGGCTTGTTGGGGAACATTGTGCGAAGGGGCTCTTGATGGCTTGCTGGGGAACATTGTGCAGTGGGCACTTGATGGCTTGCTGGAGAACATTGTGCGGTGGGGCACTTGATGGCTGGCTGGGGAACATTGTGCGGTGGAGCACTTGATGTCTGGCTGGGGAACATTGTACGGTGGAGCACTTGTTGGGGAACATTGTGCAGTGGAGCACTTGATGTCTGGCTGGGGAACATTGTGCGGTGGAGCACTTGATGTCTGGCTGGGGAACATTGTACGGTGGAGCACTGATGGGGAAGATTGTGCGGTGGAGCACTTGATGTCTGGCTGGGGAACATTGTGCGGTGGAGCACTTGATGTCTGGCTGGGGAACATTGTACGGTGGAGCACTTGATGGCTTGCTGGGGAACATTGTGCGGTGGAGCACTTGATGGCTTGCTGGGGAACATTGTACGGTGGAGCACTTGATGGCTTGCTGGGGAACATTGTGCGGTGGAGCACTTGATGGCTGGCTGGGGAACATTGTACGGTGGAGCACTTGATGGGGAACATTGTGCGGTGGGGCACATGCTGGGGAACATTGTACGGTGGAGCACTTGCTGGGGAACATTGTACGGTGGAGCACTTGATGGCTGGCTGGGGAACATTGTACGGTGGTGCACTTGCTGGGGAACATTGTACGGTGGAGCACTTGCTGGGGAACATTGTGTGGTGGAGCACTTGATGGCTTGCTGGGGAACATTGTGCGGTGGGGCACTTGATGGCTGGCTGGGGAACATTGTACGGTGGGGCACTTGATGGCTGGCTGGGGAACATTGTGCGGTGGGGCACTTGATGGCTTGCTGGGGAACATTGTACGGTGGGGCACTTGATGGCTGGCTGGGGAACATTGTACGGTGGGGTACTTGATGCTTGCTGGGGAACATTGTGCGGTGGGGCACTTGATGGCTTGCTGGGGAACATTGTGCGGTGGGCACTTGATGGCTGGCTGGGGAACATTGTGCGGTGGGGCACTTGATGGCTGGCTGGGGAACATTGTGCGGTGGGGCACTTGATGGCTGGCTGGGGAACATTGTGCGGTGGGGCACTTGATGGCTGGCTGGGGAACATTGTGCGGTGGGGCACTTGATGGCTGGCTGGGGAACATTGTGCGGTGGGGCACTTGATGGCTGCCTGGGGAACATTGTGCGGTGGGGCACTTGATGGCTGGCTGGGGAACATTGTGCGGTGGGGCACTTGATGGCTGCCTGGGGAACATTGTACGGTGTGGCACTTGATGGCTGGCTGGGGAACATTGTGCGGTGGGGCACTTGATGGCTGGCTGGGGAACATTGTGCGGTGGGGCACTTGATGGCTTGCTGGGGAACATTGTGCGATGGGGCACTTGATGGCTTGTTGGGGAACATTGTGCGAAGGGGCTCTTGATGGCTTGCTGGGGAACATTGTGCAGTGGGCACTTGATGGCTTGCTGGCGAACATTGTGCGGTGGGGCACTTGATGGCTGGCTGGGGAACATTGTGCGGTGGAGCACTTGATGTCTGGCTGGGGAACATTGTACGGTGGAGCACTTGATGGGGAACATTGTGCAGTGGAGCACTTGATGTCTGGCTGGGGAACATTGTGCGGTGGAGCACTTGATGTCTGGCTGGGGAACATTGTACGGTGGAGCACTTGATGGGGAAGATTGTGCGGTGGAGCACTTGATGTCTGGCTGGGGAACATTGTGCGGTGGAGCACTTGATGTCTGGCTGGGGAACATTGTACGGTGGAGCACTTGATGGCTTGCTGGGGAACATTGTGCGGTGGAGCACTTGATGGCTTGCTGGGGAACATTGTACGGTGGAGCACTTGATGGCTTGCTGGGGAACATTGTGCGGTGGAGCACTTGATGGCTGGCTGGGGAACATTGTACGGTGGAGCACTTGATGGGGAACATTGTGCGGTGGGGCACATGCTGGGGAACATTGTACGGTGGAGCACTTGCTGGGGAACATTGTACGGTGGAGCACTTGATGGCTGGCTGGGGAACATTGTACGGTGGTGCACTTGCTGGGGAACATTGTACGGTGGAGCACTTGCTGGGGAACATTGTGTGGTGGAGCACTTGATGGCTTGCTGGGGAACATTGTGCTGTGGGGCAATTGATGGCTGGCTGGGGAACATTGTACGGTGGGGCACTTGATGGCTGGCTGGGGAACATTGTACGGTGGGGCACTTGATGGCTTGCTGGGGAACATTGTACGGTGGGTCACTTGATGGCTGGCTGGGGAATATTGTACGGTGGGTTACTTGATTGCTTGCTGACGAACATTGTGCGGTGGGGCACTTGATGGCTTGCTGGGGAACATTGTTCGGTGGGGCACTTGATGGCTGGCTGGGGAACATTGTTCGGTGGGGCACTTGGTGGCTGGCTGGGGAACATTGTACGGTGGGGTACTTGATGGCTTGCTGACGAACATTGTGCGGTGGGGCACTTGATGGCTTGCTGGGGAACATTGTACGGTGGGGCACTTGATGGCTGGCTGGGGAACATTGTGCGGTGGGGCACTTGATGGCTGGCTGGGGAACATTGTTCGGTGGGGCACTTGATGGCTGGCTGGGGAACATTGTGCGGTGGGGCACTTGATGGCTTGCTGGGGAACATTGTGCGGTGGGGCACTTGATGGCTGGCTGGGGAACATTGTACGGTGGGGTACTTGATGGCTTGCTGGGGAACATTGTACGGTGGGGCACTTGATGGCTGGCTGGGGAACATTGTACGGTGGGGCACTTGATGGCTTGCTGGGGAACATTGTACGGTGGGGCACTTGATGGCTGGCTGGGGAATATTGTACGGTGGGGTACTTGATTGCTTGCTGACGAACATTGTGCGGTGGGGCACTTGATGGCTTGCTGGGGAACATTGTACGGTGGGGCACTTGATGGCTGGCTGGGGAACATTGTGTGGTGGGGCACTTGATGGCTGCCTGGGGAACATTGTGCGGTGGGGCACTTGATGTCTTGCTGGGGAACATTGTGCGGTGGGGGCACTTGATGGCTGGCTGGGGAATATTGTGCGGTGGGCCTTGATGGCTGGCTGGGGAACATTGTGTGGGGCACTTGATGGCTGGCTGGGGAACATTGTGCGGTGGGGCACTTGATGGCTGGCTGGGGAACATTGTGCGGTGGGGCACTTGATGGCTGGCTGGGGAACATTGTACGGTGGGGCACTTGATGGCTGGCTGGGGAACATTGTGCGGTGGGGCACTTGATGGCTGGCTGGGGAACATTGTACGGTGGGGCACTTGATGGCTGGCTGGGGAACATTGTACGGTGGGGTACTTGATGGCTTGCTGACGAACATTGTGCGGTGGGGCACTTGATGGCTTGCTGGGGAACATTGTACGGTGGGGCACTTGATGGCTGGCTGGGGAACATTGTGCGGTGGGGCACTTGATGGCTTGCTGGGGAACATTGTGCGGTGGGGCACTTGATGGCTGGCTGGGGAACATTGTGCGGTGGGGCACTTGATGGCTGGCTGGGGAACATTGTGCGGTGGGGCACTTGATGGCTGGCTGGGGAACATTGTGCGGTGGGGCACTTGATGGCTGGCTGGGGAACATTGTGCGGTGGGGCACTTGATGGCTTGCTGGGGAACATTGTGCGGTGGGGCACTTGATGGCTGGCTGGGGAACATTGTGCGGTGGAGCACTTGATGGCTGGCTGGGGAACATTGTGCGGTGGGGCACTTGATGGCTTGCTGGGGAACATTGTGCGGTGGGGCACTTGATGGCTGGCTGGGGAACATTGTACGGTGGGGCACTTGATGGCTGGCTGGGGAACATTGTGCGGTGGGGCACTTGATGGCTGGCTGGGGAACATTGTACGGTGGGGCACTTGATGGCTTGCTGGGGAACATTGTACGGTGGGGCACTTGATGGCTGGCTGGGGAACATTGTACGGTGGGGCACTTGATGTTGCTGACGAACATTGTGCGGTGGGGCACTTGATGGCTTGCTGGGGAACATTGTGCGGTGGGGCACTTGATGGCTGGCTGGGGAACATTGTGCGGTGGGGCACTTGATGGCTGGCTGGGGAACATTGTGCGGTGGGGCACTTGATGTCTTGCTGGGGAACATTGTGCGGTGGGGCACTTGATGGCTGGCTGGGGAACATTGTGCGGTGGGGGCACTTGATGGCTGGCTGGGGAACATTGTGCGGTGGGGCACTTGATGGCTGGCTGGGAACATTGTGCGGTGGGGCACTTGATGGCTGGGGAACATTGTGCGGTGGGGCACTTGATGGCTTGCTGGGGAACATTGTGCGGTGGGGCACTTGATGGCTTGCTGGGGAACATTGTGCGGTGGGGCACTTGATGGCTTGCTGGGGAACATTGTACGGTGGGGCACTTGATGGCTGGCTGGGGAACATTGTGCGGTGGAGCACTTGATGGCTTGCTGGGGAACATTGTGCGGTGGGGCACTTGATGGCTGGCTGGGGAACATTGTGCGGTGGGGCACTTGATGGCTGGCTGGGGAACATTGTGCGGTGGGG
>JABXNX010000638.1:0-14998 GCA_014843695.1 Archivesica marissinica | reverse complement strand
GTGCATTCAGTACATTCACTGTAAAGAAGTGAGAACCAAACCTGTGCATTCAGTACATACACTGTAAAGAAGTGAGGACCAAATCTGTGCATTCGGTACATACACTGTAAAGAAGTGAGGACCAAATCTGTGCATTCGGTACATACACTGTAAAGAGGTGAGGACCAAATCTATGCATTCAGTACATACACTGTAAAGAAGTGAAGACCAAATATGTGCATTCAGTACATACACTGTAAAAAAGTGAGGACAACATATGTGCATTCAGTACATACACTGTAAAAAAGTGAGGACCAAATCTGTGCATTCAGTACATACACTGTAAAGAATTGAGGACCAACTCTGTGCATTCAATACATACAATGTAAAGAAGTGAGGACCAAATATGTGCATTCAGTACATACAATGTAATGAAGTGAGGACCAAATCTATGCATTCAGTACATACAATGTAAAGAAGTGAGGACCAAATCTGTGCATTCAGTACATACACTGTAAAGAAGTGAGGACACATCTCTGCGTTCAGTATATACACTGTAAAAAGTGAGAACCAAATATGTGCATTCAGTACATACACTGTAAAGAAGTGAGAACCAAATATGTGCATTCAGTACATCAACTGTAAAGAAGTGAGGACCAAATTTATGCATTCAGTACATACACTGTAAAGAAGTGAAAACCAAATATGTGCATTCAGTACATACACTGTAAAGAAGTGAGGACCAAATCTGTGCATTCAGTACATACACTGTAAAGAAGTGAGGACCAAATCTGTGCATTCAGTACATACACTGTAAAGAAGTGAGAACCAAATCTGTGCATTCAGTACATAAACTGTAAAGAAGTGAAAACTAATCTGGCATTCAGTACATACACTGTAACGAAGTGAGGACCAAATCTGTGCATTCAGTACATACACTGTAAAGAAGTGAGAACCAAATATGTGCATTCGGTACATACACTGTAAAGAAGTGAGAACAACATCTGTGCATTCGGTACATACACTGTAAAGAAGTGAGAACCAAATATGTGCATTCAGTACATACACTGTAAAGAAGTGAGGACCAAATATGTGCATTCAGTACATACACTGTAAAGAAGTGAGGACCAAATCTGTGCATTCGGTACATACACTGTAAAGAAGTGAGGACCAAATCTGTGCATTCGGTACATACAATGTAAAGAGGTGAGGACCAAATCTATGCATTCAGTACATACACTGTAAAGAAGTGAGGACCAAATCTGTGCATTCAGTACATACACTGTAAAGAAGTGAGGACAAATCTGTGCATTCGGTACATACACTGTAAATAAGTGAGGACCAAATATGTGCATTCATTACATACACTGTAAAGAAGTGAGGACCAAATCTGTGCATTCAGTATATACACTGTTAAGAAGTGAGGACCAATCTGTGCAATCAGTACATACACTGTAAAGAAGTGAGGACCAAATCTGTGCATTCAGTACATACACTGTAAAGAAGTGAGGACCAAATATGTGCATTCAGTACATACACTGTAAAGAAGTGAGGACCAAATCTGTGCATTCAGTACATACACTGTAAAGAAGTGAGAACCAAATATGTGCATTCAGTACATACACTGTAAAGAAGTGAGAACCAAATCTGTGCATTCAGTACATACACTGTAAAGAAGTGAGAACCAAATATGTGCATTCAGTACATACACTGTAAAGAGGTGAGGACCAATCTGTGCATTCAGTACATACACTGTAAAGAAGTGAGAACCAAATCTGTGCATTCAGTACATACACTGTAAAGAAGTGAGGACCAAATCTGTGCATTCAGTACATACACTGTAAAGAAGTGAGGACCAAATTGTGCATTCGGTACATACACTGTAAAGAAGTGAGAACAAAATCTGTGCATTCAGTACATACACTGTAAAGAAGTGAGAACCAAATCTGTGCATTCAGTACATACACTGTAAAGAAGTGAGAACCAAATATGTGCATTCAGTACATACACTGTAAAGAAGTGATAACCAAATCTGTGCATTCAGTACATACACTGTAAAGAAGTGAGAACCAAATCTGTGCATTCAGTACATAACTGTAAAGAAGTGAAAACTAATCTGTGCATTCAGTACATACACTGTAAAGAAGTGAGAACAAAATATGTGCATTCGGTACATACACTGTAAAGAAGTGAGGACCAAATCTGTGCATTCAGTACATACACTGTAAAGAAGTGAGAACCAACTATGTGCATTCGGTACATACACTGTAAAGAAGTGAGAACAACATCTGTGCATTCGGTACATACACTGTAAAGAAGTGAGAACCAAATATGTGCATTCAGTACATACACTGTAAAGAAGTGAGGACCAAATATGTGCATTCGGTACATACACTGTAAAGAAGTGAGGACCAAATCTGTGCATTCGGTACATACACTGTAAAGAAGTGAGGACCAAATCTGTGCATTCGGTACATAAACTGTAAAGAAGTGAGGACAAAACTGTGCATTCGGTACATACAATGTAAAGAGGTGAGGACCAAATATATGCATTCAGTACATACACTGTAAAGAAGTGAGGACTAAATCTGTGCATTCAGTACATACACTGTAAAGAAGTGAGGACACATCTGTGCATTCGGTACATACACTGTAAAGAAGTGAGGACCAAATCTGTGCATTCAGTACATACACTGTAAAGAAGTGAGGACCAAATATGTGCATTCAGTACATACACTGTTAAGAAGTGAGGACCAAATCTGTGCATTCAGTACATACACTGTAAAGAAGTGAGGACCAAATCTGTGCATTCGGTACATACACTGTAAAGAAGTGAGGACCAAATCTGTGCATTCGGTACATACACTGTAAAGAAGTGAGGACCAAATCTGTGCATTCAGTACATACACTGTAAAGAAGTGAGGACCACATCTGTGCATTCAGTACATACACTGTAAAGAAGTGAGGACCAAATCTGTGCATTCAGTACATACACTGTAAAGAAGTGAGGACCAAATATGTGCATTCGGTACATACACTGTAAAGAAGCGTGGACCAAATCTGTGCATTCAGTACATACACTGTAAAGAAGTGAGGACAACACTGTGCATTCGGTACATACAATGTAAAGAGGTGAGGACCAAATCTATGCATTCAGTACATACACTGTAAAGAAGTGAGGACTAAATCTGTGCACTCAGTACATACACTGTAAAGAAGTGAGGACACATCTGTGCATTCTGTACATATACTGTAAAGAAGTGAGGACCAAATCTGTGCATTCAGTACATACACTGTAAAGAGGTGAGGACCAAATCTATGCATTCAGTATATACACTGTTAAGAAGTGAGGACCACATATGTGCAATCAGTACATACACTGTAAAGATGTGAGGACAAAGTGAGGACAAAACTGTGCATTCGGTACATACAATGTAAAGAAGTGAGGACCAAATCTGTGCATTCAGTACATACACTGTAAAGAAGTGAGAACCAAATATGTGCATTCAGTACATACACTGTAGCGAAGTGAGGACCAAATGTGTGCATTCAGTACATACACTGTAAAGAAGTGAAAACCAAATATGTGCATTCAGTACATACATTGTAAAGACGTGAGGACCAAATCTGTGCATTCAGTACATACACTGTAAAGAAGTGAGGACCAAATCTGTGCATTCAGTACATACACTGTAAGGAAGTGAGAACCAAATCTGTGCATTCAGTACATACACTGTAAAGAAGTGAGAACCATATCTGTGCATTCAGTACATACACTGTAAAGAAGTGAGGACCAAATCTGTGCATTCGGTACATACACTGTAAAGAAGTGAGGACCAAATCTGTGCATTCAGTACATACACTGTAAAGAGGTGAGGACCAAATCTATGCATTCAGTACATATAATGTAAAGAAGTGAGGACCAAATATGTGCATTCAGTACATACACTGTAAAGAAGTGAGGACCAAATCTGTGCATTCAGTACATACACTGTAAAGAAGTGAGGACACATCTCTGCGTTCGGTATATACACTGTAAAGAAGTGAGAACCAAATCTGTGGATTCAGTACATACACTGTATAGAAGTGAGAACCAAATATGTGCATTCAGTACATACACTGTAAAGAAGTGAGGACCAAATCTGTGCATTCAGTACATACACTGTAAAGAAGTGAGAACCAAATCTGTGCATTCAGTACATACACTGTAAAGAAGTGAGGACCAAATTTGTGCATTCAGTACATACACTGTAAAGAAGTGAGAACCAAATCTGTGCATTCAGTACATACACTGTAAAGAAGTGAGAACCAAATCTGTGCATTCAGTACATAAACTGTAAAGAAGTGAGAACAAAATATGTGCATTCAGTACATACACTGTAAAGAAGTGAGAACCAAATCTGTGTATTCAGTACATACACTGTAAAGAAGTGAGAACCAAATATGTGCATTCAGTACATACACTGTAATGAAGTGAGGACCACATTTGTGCATTCGGTATATACACTGTAAAGAAGTGAGAATCAAATCTGTGCATTCAGTACATACACTGTAAAGAAGTGAGAACCAAATCTGTGCATTCAGTTCATACACTGTAAAGAAGTGAGGACCAAATCTGTGCATTCAGTACATACACTGTAAGGAAGTGAGGACCAAATTTGTGCATTCAGTACATACACTGTAAAGAAGTGAAAACCAATCTGGCATTCAGTACATACACTGTAAAGAAGTGAGAACCAACTATGTGCATTCGGTACATACACTGTAAAGAAGTGAGACCAACATCTGTGCATTCGGTACATACACTGTAAAGAGGTGAGGACCAAATCTGTGCATTCAGTACATACACTGTAAAGAAATGAGAACAAAACTGTGCATTCGGTACATACACTGTAAAGAAGTGAGAACAAATCTGTGCATTCGTTACATACACTGTAAAGAAGTGAGGACCAAATCTGTGCATTCGGTACATACACTGTAAAGAAGTAAGGACCAAATATGTGCATTCAGTACATACACTGTAAAGAAGTGAGGACAAAACTGTGCTTTTGTACATACACTGTAAAGAAGTGAGAACCAAATATGTGCATTCAGTACATACACTGTAAAGAAGTGAGGACCAAATTTGTGCATTCGGTACATACACTGCAAAGAAGTGAGGACCAAATATGTGCATTCAGTACATACACTGTAAAGAGTTGAGGACCAAATATATGCATTCAGTATATACACTGTTAAGAAGTGAGGACCACATCTGTGCAATCAGTACATACACTGTAAAGATGTGAGGACAAAACTGTGCATTCTGTACATACAATGTAAAGAAGTGAGGACCAAATCTGTGCATTCAGTACATACACTGTAAAGAAGTGAGAACCACATATGTGCATTCAGTGCATACACTGTAAAGAAGTGATAACCAAATCTGTGCATTCAGTACATAAAGTGTAAAGAAGTGAGAACCAAATATGTGCATTCAGTACATACACTGTAAAGAAGTGAGGACCAAATCTGTGCATTCGGTACATACACTGTAAAAAAGTGAGGACCAAATCTGTGCATTCAGTACATACAATGTAAAGAAGTGAGGACCAAATATGTGCATTCAGTACATACAATGTAAAGAAGTGAGGACCAAATCTATGCATTCAGTACATACACTGTAAAGAAGTGAGGACCAAATCTGTGCATTCAGTACATACACTGTAAAGAAGTGAGGACCAAATATGTGCATTCAGTACATACACTGTAAAGAAGTGAGGACCAAATATGTGCATTCAGTACATACACTGTAAAGAAGTGAGAACCAAATCTGTGCATTCAGTACATACACTGTAAAGAAGTGAGGACCAAATCTGTGCATTCAGTACATACACTGTAAAGAAGTGAGGACCAAATCTATGCATTCAGTACATACACTGTAAAGAAGTGAGGACCAAATTTGTGCATTCGGTATATACACTGTAAAGAAGTGAGGACCAAATCTGTGCATTCAGTACATACACTGTAAAGATGTGAGGACAAAACTGTGCATTCGGTACATACAATGTAAAGAAGTGAGGACCAAATATGTGCATTCAGTACATACACTGTAAAGAAGTGAGAACCAAATCTGTGCATTCAGTACATACACTGTAAAGAAGTGATGACCAAATATGTGCATTCAGTACATACACTGTAAAGAAGTGAGAACCAAATCTGTGCATTCAGTACATACACTGTAAAGAAGTGAGGACCAAATCTGTGCATTCGGTACATACACTGTAAAGAAGTGAGGACCAAATCTGTGCATTCGGTACATACACTGTAAAGAGGTGAGGACCAAATCTATGCATTCAGTACATACACTGTAAAGAATTGAGGACCAAATCTATGCATTCAGTACATACAATGTAAAGAAGTGAGGACCAATTATGTGCATTCAGTACATACAATGTAAAGAAGTGAGGACCAAATCTATGCATTCAGTACATACAATGTAAAGAAGTGAGGACCAAATCTGTGCATTCAGTACATACACTGTAAAGAAGTGAGGACACATCTCTGCGTTCGGTATATACACTGTAAAAAGTGAGAACCAAATATGTGCATTCAGTACATACACTGTAAAGAAGTGAGAACCAAATATGTGCATTCAGTACATCAACTGTAAAGAAGTGAGAACCAAATCTGTGCATTCAGTACATACACTGTAAAGAAGTGAGGACCAAATTTGTGCATTCAGTACATACACTGTAAAGAAGTGAGAACCAAATATGTGCATTCAGTACATACACTGTAAAGAAGTGAGGACAAATCTGTGCATTCAGTACATACACTGTAAAGAAGTGAGAACCAAATCTGTGCATTCAGTACATACACTGTAAAGAAGTGAGAACCAAATATGTGCATTCAGTACATACACTGTAAAGAAGTGAGGACCAAATCTGTGCATTCAGTACATACACTGTAAAGAAGTGAGAACCAAATCTGTGCATTCAGTACATACACTGTAAAGAAGTGAGGACCAAATCTGTGCATTCAGTACATACACTGTAAAGAAGTGAGAACCAAATATGTGCATTCAGTACATACACTGTAAAGAAGTGAGGACCAAATCTGTGCATTCAGTACATACACTGTAAAGAAGTGAGGACCAAATATGTGCATTCAGTACATACACTGTAAAGAAGTGAGGACAAATCTGTGCATTCGGTACATACACTGTAAAGAAGTGAGAACCAAATATGTGCATTCAGTACATACACTGTAAAGAAGTGAGGACCAAATCTGTGCATTCGGTACATACACTTTAAAGAAGTGAGGACCAAATCTGTGCATTCAGTACATACACTGTAAAGAGGTGAGGACCAAATCTATGCATTCAGTACATACACTGTAAAGAAGTGAGGACCACATATGTGCATTCAGTACATACACTGTAAAGAAGTGAGGACAAAACTGTGCATTCGGTACATACAATGTAAAGAAGTGAGGACCAAATCTGTGCATTCAGTACATACACTGTAAAGAAGTGAGAACCAAATCTGTGCATTCAGTACATACACTGTAAAGAAGTGAGAACCAAATATGTGCATTCAGTACATACACTGTAAAGAAGTGAGGACCAAATCTGTGCATTCAGTACATACACTGTAAAGAAGTGAGGACCAAATCTGTGCATTCAGTACATACACTGTAAAGAAGTGAGGACCAAATCTGTGCATTCAGTACATACACTGTAAAGAAGTGAGAACCAAATCTGTGCATTCAGTACATACACTGTAAAGAAGTGAGAACCAAATCTGTGCATTCAGTACATACACTGTAAAGAAGTGAGAACCAAATCTGTGCATTCAGTACATACACTGTAAAGAAGTGATAACCAAATATGTGCATTCAGTACATACACTGTAAAGAAGTGAGAACCAAATATGTGCATTCAGTACATACACTGTAAAGAAGTGAGGACCAAATCTGTGCATTCGGTACATACACTGTAAAGAAGTGAGGACCAAATATGTGCATTCGGTACATACACTGTAAAGAGGTGAGGACCAAATCTATGCATTCAGTACATACACTGTAAAGAAGTGAGGACAAAACTGTGCATTCGGTACATACAATGTAAAGAAGTGAGGACCAAATATGTGCATTCAGTACATACACTGTAAAGAAGTGAGGACCAAATCTGTGCATTCAGTACATACACTGTAAAGAAGTGAGGACCAAATATGTGCATTCAGTACATACAATGTAAAGAAGTGAGGACCAAATCTGTGCATTCAGTACATACACTGTAAAGAAGTGAGGACCAAATCTGTGCATTCAGTACATACACTGTAAAGAAGTGAGGACACATATCTGCGTTCGGTACATACACTGTAAAGAAGTGAGAACCAAATATGTGCATTCAGTACATACACTGTAAAGAAGTGAGGACCAAATATGTGCATTCAGTACATACACTGTAAAGAAGTGAGGACAAATCTGTGCATTCGGTACATACACTGTAAAGAAGTGAGACCAAATCTGTGCATTCAGTACATACACTGTAAAGAAGTGAGAACCAAATATGTGCATTCAGTACATACACTGTAAAGAAGTGAGGACCAAATCTGTGCATTCAGTACATACACTGTAAAGAAGTGAGGACCAAATATGTGCATTCAGTACATACACTGTAAAGAAGTGAGGACCAAATCTGTGCATTCAGTACATACACTGTAAAGAAGTGAGGACCAAATCTGTGCATTCAGTACATACACTGTAAAGAAGTGAGAACCAAATCTGTGCATTCAGTACATACACTGTAAAGAAGTGAGAACCAAATATGTGCATTCAGTACATACACTGTAAAGAAGTGAGAACCAAATCTGTGCATTCAGTACATACACTGTAAAGAAGTGAGGACCAAATATGTGCATTCAGTACATACACTGTAAAGAAGTGAGGACCAAATCTGTGCATTCAGTACATACACTGTAAAGAAGTGAGGACAATGTGCATTCGGTACATACATGTAAGAGTGAGGACCAAATATGTGCATTCAGTACATACACTGTAAAGAAGTGAGGACCAAATCTGTGCATTCAGTACATACACTGTAAAGAAGTGAGGACAAATCTGTGCATTCAGTACATACACTGTAAAGAAGTGAGGACACATCTCTGCATTCGGTACATACACTGTAAAGAAGTGAGAACCAAATATGTGCATTCAGTACATACACTGTAAAGAAGTGAGAACCAAATATGTGCATTCAGTACATACACTGTAAAGAAGTGAGGACCACATCTGTGCATTCGGTACATACACTGTAAAGAAGTGAGGACCAAATTGTGCATTCAGTACATACACTGTAAAGAAGTGAGAACCAAATATGTGCATTCAGTACATACACTGTAAAGAAGTGAGAACTAAATATGTGCATTCAGTACATACACTGTAAAGAAGTGAGGACCAAATTTGTGCATTCGGTACATACACTGTAAAGAAGTGAGAACCAAATCTGTGCATTCAGTACATACACTGTAAAGAAGTGAGGACCAAATATGTGCATTCAGTACATACACTGTAAGGAAGTGAGAACCAAATCTGTGCATTCAGTACATACACTGTAAAGAAGTGAGAACCAAATCTGTGCATTCAGTACATACACTGTAAAGAAGTGAGGACCAAATCTGTGCATTCAGTACATACACTGTAAAGAAGTGAGAACCAAATCTGTGCATTCAGTACATACACTGTAAAGAAGTGAGGACAAAACTGTGCATTCGGTACATACACTGTAAAGAAGTGAGGACAAAATCTGTGCATTCGGTACATACAATGTAAAGAAGTGAGGACCAAATATGTGCATTCAGTACATACACTGTAATGAAGTGAGGACAAATCTGTGCATTCAGTACATACACTGTAAAGAAGTGAGGACCAAATATGTGCATTCAGTACATACAATGTAAAGAAGTGAGGACCAAATATTTGCATTCAGTACATACACTGTAAAGAAGTGAGGACCAAATATGTGCATTCAGTACATACACTGTAAAGAAGTGAGGACAAATCTGTGCATTCAGTACATACACTGTAAAGAAGTGAGGACTAAATCTGTTCCTGAGTCTTCTCAGTGTAAGATAAAATAAGATAAAATCAGTTTTAATTTGAGTAGTCAATATTTAAACAGTACAGCACATTAGCTCTGAGTAAGCTTTTGAACCGACTATATACATTTAGTATAATGATAAGAATTGTACACAAGCTATACAATTAGATTCACTGATAATTAATAATATGCATATTTATTAATAATAGTAAAGTACTGACACAAAACCTCGGCTTAAAGGCTCATCCGAAACACTATAATATGAGTAATTAATATGGCATAGCTGGGGATTGAACCTGCGACACCTGGATTATAAGTCCATGGAGCTCACTACTGATCCGCTACATCTGATTGTGTCAATCCTTTCCTTTGTTTATGTCTAATCTTAATCTCTGTATATCAATAGTGAGACCCCTACACCCATAAAAATAAAATCTTAATTGAACCAATATAAAAATGCCTTGTATAAACCTTGTATAAATCTAGTATTTTTGCAATGAAGAAATGATTTAACCTGATTTATGAATACTCTATATATAATTCATTTATCAGCTGCAGATATAACAATCTAAACACTGCATGATAATTGTAGAAGTTTATATTAATGTTCCTAACTCAATCATTCCAAAGTCTCTGCAATCAACAATAGAGGCTACATTCACTATAATTATAATATTATTACGCTTTATATGGATTTATGCGACAGTTTCAAAAAATTCATTTGGAAAATACCGATGATGGTCCCATACTGAGTATGCAAATCTAATTATCAAAATTAAATGATTAGAACGCAGATCAATCACAATATTTATGTGAGCGAGTGAATGATTAAACCTTGGCAGGCCCACATCTAAACGGGTCCAAAATTAACCCAACTGGGAGACTACCGCAAATTAAAACGAAAATCCCGCCGACACATTCTTTTGAAAGAAGTTTTTCGTAATGTAATGAAACAGTGTCCAATTGATTGCTGACAATAATTGATATGTTTTCGATGAGCTAGGAACCATTGACATTGTCTGGAAATGTTAAAAACATCCCTGTTTCTCTGTAATATTGACAGTGATTAGAGAAAACAGAATTAGGTTTTTAGGCCAAAAGAGAAAACAGCAAGTTTTATGGACATTTTGTCCTTGCGATAAACGAAGCAGACATTGCATGTTAAATACATCTAGTGTTGGGTATCTTATCACGCACAATTAGATCAGATCCAAAATAAGTTAAACACTTCAAAATAGTAAAACGGCACCAAAATATAGGTCTTACAGCACCAGCATAGTTTAAGCAGCACCACGATCTAATTCATTGACAGGATCACGTCACTGTTGGGTAATCTCGTAGTTCTCGACCGTCGCGAGATTTTATGAGATTTCATCAACTTGCTGACGCAGCAATGTTACACAACCTGGAAGGTTTCTGATTGGTCGCTGCATGACAGCTTGCTTTTGACACATTCGATATATACAGTTTGTGTTCATACTTTATTTGTTGATCAACTGTTTAAATCAATAAAACTATGCACTAGCTGTTTATCCGGATTTAAAAAATATTGTGTTCATAATTTGCATGGAGTTGTTTGATTATCAGGGAATATTTGCTACCATATATGGATGCACCTTACTGATTTCCTTGGGATGGCAACGAATAGCGATTTTGCTATACAAATATTCGGTTGGGAAGGTATTCGAACATTCGAATATTCGATAGAATTCTATCAAACACTCAAAATCACCCAAACTCTTATAAAAAATGCTAAATTAACCTAATTCCTGTAAGGCCATGCAAATATGACGATGACTCATTCAGTTATTGTTATCGGCTACCGTTGAAAGGTGTTTCTTTTTCAAATGATTATTCAGATTGATATCGTACCCTAACATGTTAAATCCAATTGGCATAGATTGTACCTAGCAGTTTTCTTATTCTCAGAGCAATTGAAGTATTTCCAAACATGGGCGGCATTTTTTAGGACAATATCATAAAAACAGTTCTTTAAATAGTACTTTTTGGTAACATTGAGCAGTTATTTAAATATTTAAGATACATGATGGTGGATGTTGTTGCAAAGTGTGTGTCATAGGAAATTTCAAAGGAATATTCTCATCTAAACATTTGTGTGTTTTACATTTATTTATCGTCGCTACCGGTTACCCATATGAGCGACGCCTCCTGAAGAGATTAGTCATTTTAGATTTTGGAGGATAGTGCAATGATACAGAAAGATTGGTAACCTCCAAGCATTATAATTGACCCTGACTATGTTGAGCTGGGACAGGCAACACATCCTCTCAATGAGATAAACACGTGTGTGAAGCATCAACAACATCCATTTAATGTGAATATAGTGTGAAGTAATGTGAAGATATTGTGAAGTAATGTGAAGTAATGTGAATATAGTGTGAAGTAAGTAATGTGAAGATATTGAGAAGTAATGTGAATATAGTGTGAAGTAATGTGAAGTAATGTGAAGTAATGTGAAGTAATGTGAAGTAATGTGAATATAGTGTGAAGTAATGTGAATATAGTGTGAAGTAATGTGAAGTAATGTGAAGTAATGTAAAGATATTGCGAAGTAATGTGAAGTAATGTGAAGATAATGTGAAGTAATGTGAAGATATTGTGAATATAGTGTGAAGTAATGTGAAGTAATGTGAAGTAATGTGAAGATAATGTAAATATAGTGTGAAGTAATGTGAAGATAATGTGAATATAGTGTGAAGTAATGTGAAGATAATGTGAATATAGTGTGAAGTAATGTGAAGATAATGTGAATATAGTGTGAGGTAATGTGAAGTTATGTGAAGATATTGTGAAGTAATGTGAAGATAATGTGAATATAGTGTGAGGTAATGTGAAGTAATGCGAAGATATTGCGAAGTAATGTGAAGATAATGTGAATATAGTGTAAAGTAATGTGAAGATAGTGTGAAGTAATGTGAAGATAATGCGAATATAGTGTGAAGTAATGTGAAGATAATGTGAATATAGTGTGAAGTAATGTGAAGATAATGTGAATATAGTGCGAAGTAATGTGAAGATAATGTGAAGTAATGTGAAGATAATGTGAATATAGTGTGAAGTAATGTGAAGATAATGTGAAAATAGTGTGAAGTAATGTGAAGTAATGTGAATATAATGTGAATATAGTGTGAAGTAATGTGAAGATAATGTGAATATAGTGTGAAGTAATGTGAAGATAATGTGAATATAGTGTGAAGTAAAGTGAAGTAATGTGAAGATAATGTGAAGTAATGTGAAGATAATGTGAATATAGTGTGAAGTAATCTGAAGATAATGTGAATATAGTGTGAAGTAATGTGAAGATAATGTGAATATAGTGTGAAGTAATGTGAAGTAATGTGAAGATTATGTGAATATAGTGTGAAGTAATGTGAAGTAATGTGAATATAGTGTGAAGTAATGTGAAGTAATGTGAAGATAATGTGAATATAGTGTGAAGTAATGTGAAGATAATGTGAATATAGTGTGAGGTAATGTGAAGTAATGTGAAGATATTGTGAATTAATGTGAATTAATGTGAATATAGTGTGAAGTAATGTGAATATAGTGTGAAGTAATGTGAAGATATTGTGAAGTAATGTGAAGTAATGTGAAGATAATGTGAAGTAATGTGAAGATATTGTGAAGTAATGTGAAGATATTATGAAGTAATGTGAAGTAATGTGAAGATATTGTGAAGATATTGTGAAGTAATGTAAAGTAATGTGAAGTAATGTGAATATAGTGTGAAGTAATGTGAATATAGTGTGAAGTAATGTGAAGTAATGTGAAGTAATGTGAATATAGTGTGAAGTAATGTGAATATAGTGTGAAGTAATGTGAAGTAATGTGAATATAGTGTGAAGTAATGTGAATATATTGTGAAGTAATGTGAAGTAATGTGAATATAGTGTGAAGTAATGTGAATATAGTGTGAAGTATTGTGAAGTAATGTGAAGATATTGTGAAGTAATGTGAAGTAATGTGAAGATATTGTGAAGATATTGTGAAGTAATGTGAAGATAATGTGAAGATATTGTGAAGTAATGTGAAGATATTGTGAAGTAATGTGAAGTAATGTGAAGATATTGTGAAGTAATGTGAAGTAATGTGAAGTAATGTGAAGTAATGTGAATATAGTGTGAAGTAATGTGAAGATATTGTGAAGTAATGTGAAGTAATGTGAAGATAATGTGAAGTAATGTGAAGATAATGTGAATATAGTGTGAAGTAATGTGAATATAATGTGAATATAGTGTGAGGTAATGTGAAGATATTGTGAAGTAATGTGAAGATAATGTGAATATAGTGTGAAGTAATGTGAAGATAATGTGAATATAGTGTGAGGTAATGTGAAGTAATGTGAAGATATTGTGAATTAATGTGAATTAATGTGAATATAGTGTGAAGTAATGTGAATATAGTGTGAAGTAATGTGAAGATATTGTGAAGTAATGTGAAGCAATGTGAAGATAATGTGAAGATATTGTGAAGTAATGTGAAGATATTATGAAGTAATGTGAAGTAATGTGAAGATATTGTGAAGATATTGTGAAGTAATGTAAAGTAATGTGAAGTAATGTGAATATAGTGTGAAGTAATGTGAATATAGTGTGAAGTAATGTGAAGTAATGTGAAGTAATGTGAATATAGTGTGAAGTAATGTGAATATAGTGTGAAGTAATGTGAAGTAATGTGAATATAGTGTGAAGTAATGCGAATATATTGTGAAGTAATGTGAAGTAATGTGAATATAGTGTGAAGTAATGTGAATATAGTGTGAAGTAATGTGAAGTAATGTGAAGTAATGTGAATATAGTGTGAAGTAATGTGAATATAGTGTGAAGTAATGTGAAGTAATGTGAATATAGTGTGAAGTAATGCGAATATATTGTGAAGTAATGTGAAGTAATGTGAATATAGTGTGAAGTAATG
>JABXNX010000637.1:0-15000 GCA_014843695.1 Archivesica marissinica | reverse complement strand
CATGAATATCCTACTAGATACTTCCCCCATGAATATCCTACTAGATACTTCCCCACAACATGAATATCCTACTAGATACTTCCCCACATGAATATCCTACTAGATACTTCCCCCATGAATATCCTACTAGATACTTCCCCCATGAATATCCTACTAGATACTCCCCCCATGATATCCTACTAGATACTCCCCCATGAATATCCTACTAGATACTTCCCCATGAATATCCTACTAGATACTTCCCCCATGAATATCCTACTAGATACTTCCCCCATGAATATCCTACTAGATACTTCCCCCATGAATATCCTACTAGATACTTCCCCCATGAATATCCTACTAGATACTTCCCCCATGAATATCCTACTAGATACTTCCCCAGCATACATGAATATCCTACTAGATACTTCCCCCATGAATATCCTACTAGATACTTCCCCCATGAATATCCTACTAGATACTTCCCCCATGAATATCCTACTAGATACTTCCCCCATGCATGAATATCCTACTAGATACTTCCCCCATGAATATCCTACTAGATACTTCCCCATGAATATCCTACTAGATACTTCCCCCATGAATATCCTACTAGATACTTCCCCCATGAATATCCTACTAGATACTTCCCCCATGAATATCCTACTAGATACTTCCCCCATGAATATCCTACTAGATACTTCCCCACCATGAATATCCTACTAGATACTTCCCCCATGAATATCCTACTAGATACTTCCCCAGCATACATGATATCCTACTAGATACTTCCCCCATGAATATCCTACTAGATACTTCCCCCATGAATATCCTACTAGATACTCCCCCATGATATCCTACTAGATACTTCCCCCATGAATATCCTACTAGATACTTCCCCCCATGAATATCCTACTAGATACTCCCCCATGAATATCCTACTAGATACTTCCCCCATGAATATCCTACTAGATACTTCCCCCATGAATATCCTACTAGATACTTCCCCCATGAATATCCTACTAGATACTTCACCAGCATACATGAATATCCTACTAGATACTTCCCCAGCATACATGAATATCCTACTAGATACTTCCCCAGCATAGATGAATATCCTACTAGATACCTCCCCAGCATACATGAATATCCTACTAGATACTTCCCCAGTATACATGAATATCCTACTAGATACTCCCCCATGAATATCCTACTAGATACTCACCCCATGAATATCCTACTAGATACTCCCCCATGAATATCCTACTAGATACTCCCCCATGAATATCCTACTAGATACTCACCCCATGAATATCCTACTAGATACTCACCCCATGAATATCCTACTAGATACTCCCCCATGAATATCCTACTAGATACTCCCCCATGAATATCCTACTAGATACTCCCCCATGAATATCCTACTAGATACTTCCCCCATGAATATCCTACTAGATACTTCCCCCATGAATATCCTACTAGATACTTCCCCCATGAATATCCTACTAGATACTTCCCCCATGATATCCTACTAGATACTTCCCCCATGAATATCCTACTAGATACTTCCCCCATGAATATCCTACTAGATACTCCCCCATGAATATCCTACTAGATACTTCCCCCATGAATATCCTACTAGATACTTCCCCCATGAATATCCTACTAGATACTTCCCCCATGAATATCCTACTAGATACTCCCCATGAACCATGATATCCACTAGATACCCCCCATGAATATCCTACTAGATACTTCCCCCATGAATATCCTACTAGATACTTCCCCCATGAATATCCTACTAGATACTTCCCCAGCATACATGAATATCCTACTAGATACTTCCCCCATGAATATCCTACTAGATACTTCCCCCATGAATATCCTACTAGATACTTCCCCAGCATACATGAATATCCTACTAGATACTTCCCCCATGAATATCCTACTAGATACTTCCCCCATGAATATCCTACTAGATACTTCCCCCATGAATATCCTACTAGATACTTCCCCAGCATACATGGATATCCTACTAGATACTTCCCCCATGAATATCCTACTAGATACTTCCCCAGCATACATGAATATCCTACTAGATACTTCCCCCATGAATATCCTACTAGATACTTCCCCACATGAATATCCTACTAGATACTCCCCCATGAATATCCTACTAGATACTTCCCCCATGAATATCCTACTAGATACTTCCCCAGCATACATGAATATCCTACTAGATACTTCCCCCATGAATATCCTACTAGATACTTCCCCCATGAATATCCTACTAGATACTTCCCCCCATGAATATCCTACTAGATACTCCCCCATGAATATCCTACTAGATACTCCCCCATGAATATCCTACTAGATACTTCCCCCATGAATATCCTACTAGATACTCCCCCATGAATATCCTACTAGATACTTCCCCCATGAATATCCTACTAGATACTTCCCCAGCATACATGAATATCCTACTAGATACTTCCCCCATGAATATCCTACTAGATACTTCCCCCATGAATATCCTACTAGATACTTCCCCAGCATGCATGGATATCCTACTAGATACTTCCCCCATGAATATCCTACTAGATACTTCCCCCATGAATATCCTACTAGATACTTCCCCCATGAATATCCTACTAGATACTTCCCCAGCATGCATGGATATCCTACTAGATACTTCCCCCATGAATATCCTACTAGATACTCCCCCCATGAATATCCTACTAGATACTTCCCCCATGAATATCCTACTAGATACTTCCCCCATGAAACATATATCCTACTAGATACTTCCCCCATGAATATCCTACTAGATACTTCCCCCATGAATATCCTACTAGATACTTCCCCAGCATCATGGATATCCTACTAGATACTTCCCCCATGAATATCCTACTAGATACTTCCCCAGCATACATGAATATCCTACTAGATACTTCCCCAGCATACATGGATATCCTACTAGATACTTCCCCCATGAATATCCTACTAGATACTTCCCCAGCATACATGGATATCCTACTAGATACTTCCCCCATGAATATCCTACTAGATACTTCCCCAGCATGCATGAATATCCTACTAGATACTTCCCCAGCATACATGAATATCCTACTAGATACTTCCCCAGCATACATGATATCCTACTAGATACTTCCCCCATGAATATCCTACTAGATACTTCCCCAGCATGCATGGATATCCTACTAGATACTTCCCCAGCATACATGAATATCCTACTAGATACTTCCCCCATGAATATCCTACTAGATACTTCCCCCATGTATCCTACTAGATACTTCCCCCATGAATATCCTACTAGATACTTCCCCCATGAATATCCTACTAGATACCTCCCCAGCATACATGAATATCCTACTAGATACTTCCCCCATGAATATCCTACTAGATACTCCCCCCATGAACATCCTACTAGATACTTCCCCCATGAATATCCTACTAGATACTTCCCCAGCATACATGAATATCCTACTAGATACTTCCCCCATGAATATCCTACTAGATACTTCCCCAGTATACATGAATATCCTACTAGATACTTCCCCCATGAATATCCTACTAGATACTTCCCCCATGAATATCCTACTAGATACTTCCCCAGCATACATGGATATCCTACTAGATACTTCCCCCATGAATATCCTACTAGATACTTCCCCCATGAATATCCTACTACATACTTCCCCAGCATACATGAATATCCTACTAGATACTTCCCCCATGAATATCCTACTAGATACTTCACCAGCATACATGAATATCCTACTAGATACTTCCCCAGCATACATGAATATCCTACTAGATACCTCCCCAGCATACATGACTATCCTACTAGATACTTCCCCAGTATACATGAATATCCTACTAGATACTCCCCCATGAATATCCTACTAGATACTCACCCCATGAATATCCTACTAGATACTTCCCCCATGAATATCCTACTAGATACCCCCCATGAATATCCTACTAGATACTTCCCCCATGAATATCCAACTAGATACTTCCCCCATGAATATCCTACTAGATACTTCCCCAGCATACATGCATATCCTACTAGATACTTCCCCAGCATACATGAATATCCTACTAGATACTTCCCCAGCATACATGAATATCCTACTAGATACTTCCCCAGCATACATGGATATCCTACTAGATACTTCCCCAGCATACATGAATATCCTACTAGATACTTCCCCAGCATACATGAATATCCTACTAGATACTTCCCCAGCATACATGAATATCCTACTAGATACTTCCCCCATGAATATCCTACTAGATACTTCCCCCATGAATATCCTACTAGATACTTCCCCAGCATACATGGATATCCTACTAGATACTTCCCCCATGAATATCCTACTAGATACTTCCCCCATGAATATCCTACTAGATACTTCCCCAGCATACATGAATATCCTACTAGATACTTCCCCCATGAATATCCTACTAGATACTTCCCCAGCATGCATGAATATCCGACTAGATACTCCCCCCATGAATATCCTACTAGATACTCCCCCCATGAATATCCTACTAGATACCTCCCCCATGAATATCCTACTAGATACTCCCCCATGGATATCCTACTAGATACCTCCCCCATGAATATCCTACTAGATACTTCCCCAGCATACATGAATATCCTACTAGATACTTCCCCCATGAATATCCTACTAGATACTACCCCCATGAATATCCTACTAGATACTTCCCCAGCATGCATGGATATCCTACTAGATACTTCCCCCATGAATATCCTACTAGATACTTCCCCAGCATGCATGGATATCCTACTAGATACTTCCCCCATGAATATCCTACTAGATACTCCCCCATGAATATCCTACTAGATACTTCCCCCATGAATATCCTACTAGATACTTCCCCCATGAATATCCTACTAGATATCCTACTAGATACTTCCCTCATGCATATCCTACTAGATTCTTCCCCCATGAATATCCTACTAGATACTTCCCCAGCATACATGAATATCCTACTAGATACTTCCCCCATGAATATCCTACTAGATACTTCCCCAGCATACATGTATATCCTACTAGATACTTCCCCCATGAATATCCTACTAGATACTTCCCCAGCATACATGAATATCCTACTAGATACTTCCCCAGCATACATGGATATCCTACTAGATACTTCCCCCATGAATATCCTACTAGATACTTCCCCAGCATACATGAATATCCTACTAGATACTTCCCCCATGAATATCCTACTAGATACTTCCCCCATGAATATCCTACTAGATACTTCCCCAGCATACATGGATATCCTACTAGATACTTCCCCCATGAATATCCTACTAGATACTTCCCCAGCATGCATGTATATCCTACTAGATACTTCCCCAGCATACATGAATATCCTACTAGATACTTCCCCCATGAATATCCTACTAGATACTTCCCCATGTATCCTACTAGATACTTCCCCATGTATCCTACTGGATACTTCCCCCATGGATATCCTACTAGATACTTCCCCCATGAATATCCTACTAGATACTTCCCCAGCATGCATGAATATCCTACTAGATACCCCCCCATGAATATCCTACTAGATACTTCCCCCATGAATATCCTACTAGATACTTCCCCCATGAATATCCTACTAGATACTTCCCCAGCATACATGGATATCCTACTAGATACTTCCCCCATGAATATCCTACTAGATACTTCCCCCATGAATATCCTACTAGATACTTCCCCCATGAATATCCTACTAGATACTTCCCCAGCATACATGAATATCCTACTAGATACTTCCCCCATGAATATCCTACTAGATACTTCCCCCATGAATATCCTACTAGATACTTCCCCCATGAATATCCTACTAGATACTTCCCCCATGAATATCCTACTAGATACTTCCCCCATGAATATCCTACTAGATACTTCCCCCATGAATATCCTACTAGATACTCCCCCAGAATATCCTACTAGATACCCCAAACATGAATATCCTACTAGATATCCCCCATTATCCTACTAGATACCCCACCATGAATATCCTACTAGATACTTCCCCCATGAATATCCTACTAGATACTCCCCCATGAATATCCTACTAGATACTTCCCCCATGAATATCCTACTAGATACTTCCCCCATGAATATCCTACTAGATACTTCCCCCATGCATGAATATCCTACTAGATACTTCCCCAGCATACATGAATATCCTACTAGATACTTCCCCAGCATACATGGATATCCTACTAGATACTTCCCCCATGAATATCCTACTAGATACTTCCCCAGCATGCATGGATATCCTACTAGATACTTCCCCAGCATACATGAATATCCTACTAGATACTTCCCCCATGAATATCCTACTAGATACTTCCCCCATGTATCCTACTAGATACTTCCCCCATGTATCCTACTGGATACTTCCCCCATGGATATCCTACTAGATACTTCCCCCATGAATATCCTACTAGATACTTCCCCAGCATACATGAATATCCTACTAGATACTTCCCCCATGTATCCTACTAGATACTTCCCCCATGTATCCTACTAGATACTTCCCCCATGGATATCCTACTAGATACTTCCCCCATGAATATCCTACTAGATACTTCCCCAGCATACATGAATATCCTACTAGATACTTCCCCCATGAATATCCTACTAGATACTTCCCCCATGTATCCTACTAGATACTTCCCCCAACCCCATGTATCCTACTAGATACTTCCCCCATGGATATCCTACTAGATACTTCCCCCATGAATATCCTACTAGATACTTCCCCAGCATGCATGAATATCCTACTAGATACCCCCCATGAATATCCTACTAGATACTTCCCCCATGAATATCCTACTAGATACTTCCCCAGCATACATGAATATCCTACTAGATACTTCCCCCATGAATATCCTACTAGATACTTCCCCGATGAATATCCTACTAGATACCCCCATGCATATCCTACTAGATACTTCCCCCATGAATATCCTACTAGATACTTCCCCCATGAATATCCTACTAGATACTCCCCCATGAATATCCTACTAGATACTTCCCCCATGAATATCCTACTAGATACTTCCCCCATGAATATCCTACTAGATACTTCCCCCATGGATATCCTACTAGATACTTCCCCCATGAATATCCTACTAGATACTTCCCCAGCATGCATGAATATCCTACTAGATACTTCCCCCATGAATATCCTACTAGATACTTCCCCCATGAATATCCTACTAGATACTTCCCCCATGAATATCCTACTAGATACTTCCCCCATGAATATCCTACTAGATACTTCCCCCATGATATCCTACTAGATACTTCCCCCATGAATATCCTACTAGATACTTCCCCCATCATGAATATCCTACTAGATACTTCCCCCATGAATATCCTACTAGATACTTCCCCAGCATGCATGAATATCCTACTAGATACTTCCCCCATGAATATCCTACTAGATACTTCCCCCATGAATATCCTACTAGATACTTCCCCCATGAATATCCTACTAGATACTTCCCCCATGAATATCCTACTAGATACTTCCCCCATGAATATCCTACTAGATACTTCCCCAGCATACATGAATATCCTACTAGATACTTCCCCCATGAATATCCTACTAGATACTTCCCCCATGTATCCTACTAGATACTTCCCCCATGTATCCTACTAGATACTTCCCCCATGGATATCCTACTAGATACTTCCCCCATGAATATCCTACTAGATACTTCCCCAGCATGCATGAATATCCTACTAGATACTTCCCCCATGAATATCCTACTAGATACTTCCCCCATGAATATCCTACTAGATACTTCCCCAGCATACATGAATATCCTACTAGATACTTCCCCCATGAATATCCTACTAGATACTTCCCCGATGAATATCCTACTAGATACCCCCATGCATATCCTACTAGATACTTCCCCCATGAATATCCTACTAGATACTTCCCCATGAATATCCTACTAGATACTCCCCCATGAATATCCTACTAGATACTCCCCCATACATGAATATCCTACTAGATACTTCCCCAGCATACATGGATATCCTACTAGATACTTCCCCCATGAATATCCTACTAGATACTTCCCCAGCATACATGGATATCCTACTAGATACTTCCCCCATGAATATCCTACTAGATACTTCCCCAGCATGCATGAATATCCTACTAGATACTTCCCCAGCATACATGAATATCCTACTAGATACTTCCCCAGCATACATGGATATCCTACTAGATACTTCCCCCATGAATATCCTACTAGATACTTCCCCAGCATGCATGGATATCCTACTAGATACTTCCCCAGCATACATGAATATCCTACTAGATACTTCCCCCATGAATATCCTACTAGATACTTCCCCCATGTATCCTACTAGATACTTCCCCCATGAATATCCTACTAGATACTTCCCCCATGAATATCCTACTAGATACCTCCCCAGCATACATGAATATCCTACTAGATACTTCCCCCATGAATATCCTACTAGATACTCCCCCCATGAACATCCTACTAGATACTTCCCCCATGAATATCCTACTAGATACTTCCCCAGCATACATGAATATCCTACTAGATACTTCCCCCATGAATATCCTACTAGATACTTCCCCAGTATACATGAATATCCTACTAGATACTTCCCCCATGAATATCCTACTAGATACTTCCCCCATGAATATCCTACTAGATACTTCCCCAGCATACATGGATATCCTACTAGATACTTCCCCCATGAATATCCTACTAGATACTTCCCCCATGAATATCCTACTACATACTTCCCCAGCATACATGAATATCCTACTAGATACTTCCCCCATGAATATCCTACTAGATACTTCACCAGCATACATGAATATCCTACTAGATACTTCCCCAGCATACATGAATATCCTACTAGATACCTCCCCAGCATACATGACTATCCTACTAGATACTTCCCCAGTATACATGAATATCCTACTAGATACTCCCCCATGAATATCCTACTAGATACTCACCCCATGAATATCCTACTAGATACTTCCCCCATGAATATCCTACTAGATACCCCCCATGAATATCCTACTAGATACTTCCCCCATGAATATCCAACTAGATACTTCCCCCATGAATATCCTACTAGATACTTCCCCAGCATACATGCATATCCTACTAGATACTTCCCCAGCATACATGAATATCCTACTAGATACTTCCCCAGCATACATGAATATCCTACTAGATACTTCCCCAGCATACATGGATATCCTACTAGATACTTCCCCAGCATACATGAATATCCTACTAGATACTTCCCCAGCATACATGAATATCCTACTAGATACTTCCCCAGCATACATGAATATCCTACTAGATACTTCCCCCATGAATATCCTACTAGATACTTCCCCCATGAATATCCTACTAGATACTTCCCCAGCATACATGGATATCCTACTAGATACTTCCCCCATGAATATCCTACTAGATACTTCCCCCATGAATATCCTACTAGATACTTCCCCAGCATACATGAATATCCTACTAGATACTTCCCCCATGAATATCCTACTAGATACTTCCCCAGCATGCATGAATATCCGACTAGATACTCCCCCCATGAATATCCTACTAGATACTCCCCCCATGAATATCCTACTAGATACCTCCCCCATGAATATCCTACTAGATACTCCCCCATGGATATCCTACTAGATACCTCCCCCATGAATATCCTACTAGATACTTCCCCAGCATACATGAATATCCTACTAGATACTTCCCCCATGAATATCCTACTAGATACTACCCCCATGAATATCCTACTAGATACTTCCCCAGCATGCATGGATATCCTACTAGATACTTCCCCCATGAATATCCTACTAGATACTTCCCCAGCATGCATGGATATCCTACTAGATACTTCCCCCATGAATATCCTACTAGATACTCCCCCATGAATATCCTACTAGATACTTCCCCCATGAATATCCTACTAGATACTTCCCCCATGAATATCCTACTAGATATCCTACTAGATACTTCCCTCATGCATATCCTACTAGATTCTTCCCCCATGAATATCCTACTAGATACTTCCCCAGCATACATGAATATCCTACTAGATACTTCCCCCATGAATATCCTACTAGATACTTCCCCAGCATACATGTATATCCTACTAGATACTTCCCCCAT
Organism: Archivesica marissinica; assembly: GCA_014843695.1. NCBI lineage: Eukaryota > Metazoa > Mollusca > Bivalvia > Venerida > Vesicomyidae > Archivesica > Archivesica marissinica. The sequence continues at coordinate 4,745 of JABXNX010000637.1, read as the reverse complement.
GAATATCCTACTAGATACTTCCCCAGCATACATGAATATCCTACTAGATACTTCCCCAGCATACATGGATATCCTACTAGATACTTCCCCCATGAATATCCTACTAGATACTTCCCCAGCATACATGGATATCCTACTAGATACTTCCCCCATGAATATCCTACTAGATACTTCCCCAGCATACATGAATATCCTACTAGATACTTCCCCAGCATACATGGATATCCTACTAGATACTTCCCCCATGAATATCCTACTAGATACTTCCCCAGCATACATGGATATCCTACTAGATACTTCCCCATGAATATCCTACTAGATACTTCCCCATGAATATCCTACTAGATACTTCCCCAGCATGCATGTATATCCTACTAGATACTTCCCCAGCATACATGAATATCCTACTAGATACTTCCCCCATGAATATCCTACTAGATACTTCCCCCATGTATCCTACTAGATACTTCCCCATGTATCCTACTGGATACTTCCCCCATGGATATCCTACTAGATACTTCCCCCATGAATATCCTACTAGATACTTCCCCAGCATGCATGAATATCCTACTAGATACCCCCCCATGAATATCCTACTAGATACTTCCCCCATGAATATCCTACTAGATACTTCCCCCATGAATATCCTACTAGATACCCCCCATGAATATCCTACTAGATACTTCCCCCATGAATATCCTACTAGATACTTCCCCCATGAATATCCTACTAGATACTTCCCCCATGAATATCCTACTAGATACTTCCCCCATGAATATCCTACTAGATACTTCCCCCATGAATATCCTACTAGATACTTCCCCATGTATCCTACTAGATACTTCCCCCATGTATCCTACTAGATACTTCCCCCATGTATCCTACTGGATACTTCCCCCATGAATATCCTACTAGATACTCCCCCCATGGATATCCTACTAGATACTTCCCCATGTATCCTACTAGATACTCCCACCATGAATATCCTACTAGATACTTCCCCCCATGAATATCCTACTAGATACTCCCCCATGAATATCCTACTAGATACTTCCCCCATGAATATCCTACTAGATACTTCCCCCATGAATATCCTACTAGATACTTCCCCAGCATGCATGAATATCCTACTGGATACTTCCCCAGCATACATGAATATCCTACTAGATACTTCCCCAGCATACATGGATATCCTACTAGATACTTCCCCCATGAATATCCTACTAGATACTTCCCCAGCATGCATGGATATCCTACTAGATACTTCCCCAGCATACATGAATATCCTACTAGATACTTCCCCCATGAATATCCTACTAGATACTTCCCCCATGTATCCTACTAGATACTTCCCCCATGTATCCTACTGGATACTTCCCCCATGGATATCCTACTAGATACTTCCCCCATGAATATCCTACTAGATATTTCCCCAGCATACATGAATATCCTACTAGATACTTCCCCCATGTATCCTACTAGATACTTCCCCCATGTATCCTACTGGATACTTCCCCCATGGATATCCTACTAGATACTTCCCCCATGAATATCCTACTAGATACTTCCCCAGCATACATGAATATCCTACTAGATACTTCCCCCATGAATATCCTACTAGATACTTCCCCCATGTATCCTACTAGATACTTCCCCCATGTATCCTACTAGATACTTCCCCCATGGATATCCTACTAGATACTTCCCCCATGAATATCCTACTAGATACTTCCCCAGCATGCATGAATATCCTACTAGATACTTCCCCCATGAATATCCTACTAGATACTTCCCCCATGAATATCCTACTAGATACTTCCCCAGCATACATGAATATCCTACTAGATACTTCCCCCATGAATATCCTACTAGATACTTCCCCGATGAATATCCTACTAGATACCCCCATGCATATCCTACTAGATACTTCCCCCATGAATATCCTACTAGATACTCCCCATGAATATCTACTAGATACTTCCCCATGAATATCCTACTAGATACTTCCCCCATGAATATCCTACTAGATACTTCCCCCATGAATATCCTACTAGATACTTCCCCCATGGATATCCTACTAGATACTTCCCCCATGAATATCCTACTAGATACTTCCCCAGCATGCATGGATATCCTACTAGATACTTCCCCCATGAATATCCTACTAGATACTTCCCCAGCATGCATGAATATCCTACTAGATACTTCCCCCATGAATATCCTACTAGATACTTCCCCCATGAATATCCTACTAGATACTTCCCCCATGGATATCCTACTAGATACTTCCCCCATGAATATCCTACTAGATACTTCCCCAGCATGCATGGATATCCTACTAGATACTTCCCCCATGAATATCCTACTAGATACTTCCCCAGCATGCATGAATATCCTACTAGATACTTCCCCCATGAATATCCTACTAGATACTTCCCCCATGAATATCCTACTAGATACTTCCCCCATGGATATCCTACTAGATACTTCCCCCATGAATATCCTACTAGATACTTCCCCAGCATACATGAATATCCTACTAGATACTTCCCCCATGAATATCCTACTAGATACTTCCCCCATGAATATCCTACTAGATACTTCCCCAGCATGCATGAATATCCTACTAGATACTCCCCCATGAATATCCTACTAGATACTCCCCCCATGGATATCCTACTAGATACTTCCCCCATGAATATCCTACTAGATACTTCCCCAGCATACATGAATATCCTACTAGATACTTCCCCCATGAATATCCTACTAGATACTTCCCCCATGAATATCCTACTAGATACTTCCCCAGCATGCATGGATATCCTACTAGATACTTCCCCCATGAATATCCTACTAGATACTTCCCCCATGAATATCCTACTAGATACTTCCCCCATGAATATCCTACTAGATACTTCCCCAGCATGCATGGATATCCTACTAGATACTTCCCCCATGAATATCCTACTAGATACTCCCCCCATGAATATCCTACTAGATACTTCCCCATGAATATCCTACTAGATATCCTACTAGATACTTCCCCCATGAATATCCTACTAGATACTTCCCCCATGAATATCCTACTAGATACTTCCCCAGCATACATGGATATCCTACTAGATACTTCCCCCATGAATATCCTACTAGATACTTCCCCAGCATGCATGAATATCCTACTAGATACTTCCCCAGCATACATGGATATCCTACTAGATACTTCCCCCATGAATATCCTACTAGATACTTCCCCAGCATGCATGGATATCCTACTAGATACTTCCCCAGCATACATGAATATCCTACTAGATACTTCCCCCATGAATATCCTACTAGATACTTCCCCCATGAATATCCTACTAGATACTTCCCCCATGAATATCCTACTAGATACCTCCCCAGCATACATGAATATCCTACTAGATACTTCCCCCATGAATATCCTACTAGATACTCCCCCCATGAACATCCTACTAGATACTTCCCCCATGAATATCCTACTAGATACTTCCCCAGCATACATGAATATCCTACTAGATACTTCCCCCATGAATATCCTACTAGATACTTCCCCAGTATACATGAATATCCTACTAGATACTTCCCCCATGAATATCCTACTAGATACTTCCCCCATGAATATCCTACTAGATACTTCCCCAGCATACATGGATATCCTACTAGATACTTCCCCCATGAATATCCTACTAGATACTTCCCCAGCATGCATGGATATCCTACTAGATACTTCCCCAGCATACATGAATATCCTACTAGATACTTCCCCCATGAATATCCTACTAGATACTTCCCCCATGTATCCTACTAGATACTTCCCCCATGTATCCTACTGGATACTTCCCCCATGGATATCCTACTAGATACTTCCCCCATGAATATCCTACTAGATACTTCCCCAGCATACATGAATATCCTACTAGATACTTCCCCCATGTATCCTACTAGATACTTCCCCCATGTATCCTACTGGATACTTCCCCCATGGATATCCTACTAGATACTTCCCCCATGAATATCCTACTAGATACTTCCCCAGCATACATGAATATCCTACTAGATACTTCCCCCATGAATATCCTACTAGATACTTCCACCATGTATCCTACTAGATACTTCCCCCATGTATCCTACTAGATACTTCCCCCATGGATATCCTACTAGATACCTCCCCCATGAATATCCTACTAGATACTTCCCCAGCATGCATGAATATCCTACTAGATACCCCCCATGAATATCCTACTAGATACTTCCCCCATGAATATCCTACTAGATACTTCCCCAGCATACATGAATATCCTACTAGATACTTCCCCCATGAATATCCTACTAGATACTTCCCCGATGAATATCCTACTAGATACCCCCCATGCATATCCTACTAGATACTTCCCCCATGAATATCCTACTAGATACTTCCCCCATGAATATCCTACTAGATACTCCCCCATGAATATCCTACTAGATACTTCCCCCATGAATATCCTACTAGATACCCCCCATGAATATCCTACTAGATACTCCCCCATGAATATCCTACTAGATACTCCCCCCATGAATATCCTACTAGATACTTCCCCCATGAATATCCTACTAGATACTTCCCCCATGAATATCCTACTAGATACTTCCCCCATGAATATCCTACTAGATACTTCCCCCATGAATATCCTACTAGATACTTCCCCCCATGTATCCTACTAGATACTTCCCCCATGTATCCT
>JABXNX010000636.1:0-15006 GCA_014843695.1 Archivesica marissinica | reverse complement strand
CTATTAGTCATTGAGTGGTGGTTACTGGGGGATATCTCCAACACTATTACAGTCATTGAGTGGTGGTTACTGGGGGATATATCCTACACTATTACACTCATTGAGTGGCGGTTACTGGGGGATATATCCTACACTATTACAGTCATTGAGTGGTGGATACTGGGGGATATCGCCTATACTATTAGTCATTGAGTGGTGGTTACTGGGGGATATCTCCTACACTATTACAGTCATTGAGTGGTGGTTACTGGGGGATATATTCTATTCTATTAGTCATTCAGTGGTGGTTACTGGGGGATACCTCCTATACTATTAGTCATTGAGTGGTGGTTACTGGGGGATATATCCTACAATGTACAGTCATGAGTGTGCGGTTATGGGGGGATATCTACAATATTACAGTCATTGAGTGGTGGTTACTGGGGGATATCTCTATACTATAGTCTTGAGTGGTGGTTACTGGGGGATATGCCTACACTATTACAGTCATTGAGTGTGTGGTTAGGGGGATTTATTCTATTCTATTAGTTCATGAGTGGTGGTTACTGGGGGATTTTTTTTTGTTTGGTGGTGGTTTGGGGGTTTTTTTGTTTGGTGGTGGTTTTGGGGGATATCCTACACTATTACAGTCATTGAGTGGTGGTTACTGGGGGATATCCTACACTAGTACAGTCATTGAGTGTTGGTTACTGGGGGATATCCTACACTATTACAGTCATTGAGTGGTGGTTACTGGGGGATATCCTACACCATTACAGTCATTGAGTGGTGGTTACTGGGGGATATCCTACTCTATTACAGTCATTGAGTGATGGTCACTGGGGGATATCCTACACTAGTACAGTCATTGAGTGGTGGTTACTGGGGGATATCCTACACTATTATAGCCATTGAGTGGTGGTTACTGGGGGATATCTCCTACACTATTACAGTCATTGAGTGGTGGTTACTGGGGGATATCTCCTACACTATTACAGTCATTGTGTGGTGGTTACCGGGGGATATTGCCTACACTATTACAGTCATTGAGCGGTGGTTACTGGGGTATATTGCCTACACTATTAGTCATTGAGTGGTGGTTACTGGGGGATATCTCCTACACTATTAGTCATTGAGTGGTGGTTACTGGGGGATATCTCCTACACTATTACAGTCATTGAGTGGTGGTTACTGGGGGATATCTCATACACTATTACAGTCATTGAGTGGTGGTTACTGGGGGATATATCCTATACTATTACAGTCATTGAGCGGTGGTTACTGGGGGATATATCCTATACTATTACAGTCATTGAGTGGTGGTTACTGGGGGATATCTCCTATATTATTACAGTCATTGTGTGGTGGTTACTGGGGGATATCTCCTACACTATTACAGTCATTGAGTGGCGGTTACTGGGAGATATATCCTATACTATTACAGTCATTGAGTGGTGGTTACTGGGGGATATCTCCTACACGATTACAGTCATTGAGCGGTGGTTACTGTGGGATATATCCTACAATATTACAGTTATTGAGTGGTGGTTACTGGGGATTATATCCTACACTATTACAGTCATTGAGTGGTGATTACTGTGGGATATATCCTACAATATTACAGTCATTGAGTGGTGGTTACTGGGGGATATATCCTACACTATTGGTCATTGAGTGGTGATTACAGGGGGATATATCCTACACTATTAAAGTCATTGAGTGGTGGTTACAAGGGAATATCTCCTACACTATAACAGTCATTGAGTGGTGGTTACTGGGGGATATATCCTATACTATTAGTCATTGAGCGGTGGTTACTGGGGGATATATCCTATACTATTACAGTCATTGAGTGGTGGTTACTGGGGAATATCCTAAACTATTATAGTCATTGAGTGGGGGATATATCCTACACTATTACAGTCATTGAGTGGTGGTTACTGGGGGATATCTCCTACACTATTACAGTCATTGAGTGGTGGTTACTGGGGGATATCCTACACTTGTACAGTCATTGAGTGGTGGTTACTGGGGATATCCTACACTATTACAGTCATTGAGTGGTGGATACTGGGGGATATCTCCTATACTATTAGTCATTGAGTGGTGGTTACTGGGGGATATATTCTACACTACTACAGTCATTGAGTGGTGGTTACTGGGGGATATATCCTACAATATTACAGTCATTGAGTGGTGGTTACTTGGGGATATATCCTACACTATTATAGTCATTGAGTGGTGGTTACTGGGGGACATATTGCCTACACTATTATAGTCATTGAGTGGTGGTTACGTGGGATATATCCTACACTATTACAGTCATTGAGTGGTGGTTACTGGGGGACATATTGCCTACACTATTATAGTCATTGAGTGGTGGTTACGGGGGATATATCCTACACTATTACAGTCATTGAGTGGTGGTTACTGGGGGACATATTGCCTACACTATTACAGTCGTTGAATGGTGGTTACTGGGGGATATCCTACAATATTACAGTCATTGAGTGATGGTTACTGGGGGATATATCCTACACTATTACAGCCATTGAGTGGTGGTTACGGGGGATATATCCTACACTACTACAGTCATTGAGTGGTGGTTACTGGGGGATATATTGCCTACACTATTGTTATACTGGAGGATATCTCCTACACTATTACAGTCATTGAGTGGAGGTTACTGGGGGATATCTCCTACACTAGTACAGCCATTGAGTGGTGGCTACTGGGGATATCCTACACTATTACAGTCATTGAGTGGTGGTTACTGGGGGATATGCTACACTAGTACTGTCATTGAGTGGTGGTTACTGGGGGATATCCTACACTAGTACAGTCATTGAGTGGTGGTTACGGGGGATATTCCTACACTATTACAGTCATTGAGTGGTGGTTACTGGGGGATATTTTTGTTACTGGAGGATATCTCCTACACTATTACAGTCATTGAGTGGAGGTTACTGGGGGATATCTCCTACACTAGTACAGCCATTGAGTGGTGGCTACTGGGGATATCCTACACTATTACAGTCATTGAGTGGTGGTTACTGGGGGATATGCTACACTAGTACTGTCATTGAGTGGTGGTTACTGGGGGATATCCTACACTAGTACAGTCATTGAGTGGTGGTTACTGGGGGATATCCTACACTATTACAGTCATTGAGTGGTGGTTACTGGGGGATATCCTACACCATTACAGTCATTGAGTGGTGGTTACTGGGGGATATCCTACACTATTATAGTCATTGAGTGGTGGTTACTGGGGGATATATCCTACACTATCACAGTCATTGAGTGGTGGTTACTGGGGGATATCCTACACTATTAGTCATTGAGTGGTGGTTACTGGGGGATATCCTACTCTATTACAGTCATTGAGTGATGGTCACTGGGGGATATCCTACACTAGTACAGTCATTGAGTGGTGGTTACTGGGGGATATCCTATACTATTATAGCCATTGAGTGGTGGTTACTGGGGGATATCTCCTACACTATTACAGTCATTGAGTGGTGGTTACTGGGGGATATCTCCTACACTATTACAGTCATTGTATGGTGGTTACCGGGGGATATTGCCTACACTATTAGTCATTGAGCGGTGGTTACTGGGGTATATTGCCTACACTATTAGTCATTGAGTGGTGGTTACTGGGGGATATCTCCTACACTATTACAGTCATTGAGTGGTGGTTACTGTGGTATATTGCCTACACTATTACAGTCATTGAGTGGTGATTACTGGGGGAAATCTCCTACACTATTACAGTCATTGAGTGGTGGTTACTGGGGGATATCTCGTACACTATTACAGTCATTGAGTGGTGGTTACTGGGGGATATAATATCCTATACTATTACAGTCATTGAGCGGTGGTTACTGGGGGATATATCCTGTACTATTACAGTCATTGAGTGGTGGTTACTGGGGGATATCTCCTATAGTATTAGTCATTGTGTGGTGGTTACTGGGGGATATCTCCTACACTATTAGTCATTGAGTGGCGGTTACTGGGAGATATATCCTATACTATTACAGTCATTGAGTGGTGGTTACTGTGGGATATCTCCTACACGATTACAGTCATTGAGCGGTGGTTACTGGGGGATATATCCTACAATATTACAGTTATTGAGTGGTGGTTACTGGGGATTATATCCTACACTATTACAGTCATTGAGTGGTGGTTACTGTGGGATATATCCTACACTATTACAGTCATTGAGTGGTGGTTACTGGGGGATATATCCTACACTATTAGTCATTGAGTGGTGATTACAGGGGGATATATCCTACACTATTAAAGTCATTGAGTGGTGGTTACAAGGGTATATCTCCTACACTATAACAGTCATTGAGTGGTGGTTACTGGGGGATATATCCTATACTATTAGTCATTGAGCGGTGGTTACTGGGGATATATCCTATACTATTACAGTCATTGAGTGGTGGTTACTGGGGGATATCCTACACTATTATAGTCATTGAGTGGGTATATATCCTACACTATTACAGTCATTGAGTGGTGGTTACTGAGGTATATCTCCTAAACTATAACAGTCATTGAGTGGTGGTTACTGGGGGATATATCCTATACTATTACAGTCATTGAGCGGTGGTTACTGGGTGATATATCCTATACTATTACCGTCATGGAGTGGTGGTTACTGGGGGATATCTCCTATACTAGTACAGTCATTGAGTGGTGGTTACTGGGGGATATATCCTATACTATTACAGTCATTGAGTGGCGGTTACTGGGGGATATATCCTATACTATTAGTCATCGAGTGGTGGTTACTGGGGGATATCTCCTACACTATTACAGTCATTGAGTGGCGGTTACTGGGGGATATATCCTATACTATTACAATCATTGAGTGGTGGTTACTGGGGACATATTGCCTGCACTATTACAGTCACTGTGTGGTGGTTACGGGGGATATCTCCTACACTATTATAGTCATTGAGTGGTGGTTACTGGGGGATATCTCCTAAACTATTAGTCATTGAGTGGTGGTTACTGGGGGACATATATCCTACACTATTACAGTCTGTGGTTACCGGGGATATTGCCGGCACTATTACAGTCATTGAGTGGTGGTTACTGGGGGATATCTTCTACACTATTATAGTCATTGAGTGATGGTTACTGGGGGATATATCCTATACTATTACAGTCATTGAGTGGTGGTTACTGGGGGATATCTCCTACACTATTACATTCATTGAGCGGTGGTTACTGGGGGATATATCCTATACTATTACAGTCATTGAGTGGTGGTTACTGGGGGATATCTCCTATACTATTACAGTCATTGAGTGGTGGTTACTGGGGGATATCTCCTACACTATTAGTCATTGAGTGGCGGTTACTGGGAGATATATCCTATACTATTACAGTCATTGAGTGGTGGTTACTGGGGGATATCTCCTACACTATTACAGTCATTTTGTGGTGGTTACCGGGGATATTGCCTACACTCTTACAGTCATTGAGCGGTGGTTACTGGGGTATATTGCCTACACTATTACAGTCATTGAGTGGTGGTTACTGAGGGATATCTTCTACACTATTACAGTCATTGAGTGGTGGTTACTGGGGTATATTGCCTACACTATTACAGTCATTGAGTGGTGATTACTGGGGGATATCTCCTACACTATTACAGTCATTGAGTGGTGGTTACTGGGGGATATCTCCTACACTATTACAGTCATTGAGCGGTGGTTACTGGGGGAGATATCCTATACTATTACAGTCATTGAGTGGTGGTTACTGGGGAATATCTCCTATATTATTACAGTCATTGAGTGGGGGATATCTCCTACACTATTACAGTCATTGAGTGGCGGTTATTGGGAGATATATCCTATACTATTAGTCATTGAGTGGTGGTTACTGGGGGATATCTCCTACACGATTACAGTCATTGAGCGGTGGTTACTGGGGATATATCCTACAATATTACAGTTATTGAGTGGTGGTTACTGGGGATTATATCCTACACTATTACAGTCATTGAGTGGTGGTTACTGTGGGATATATCCTACAATATTACAGTCATTGAGTGGTGGTTACTGGGGGATATATCCTACACTATTACAGTCATTGAGTGGTGATTACAGGGGGATATATCCTACACTATTAAAGTCATTGAGTGATGGTTACTGGGGTATATCTCCTACACTATAACAGTCATTGAGTGGTGGTTACTGGGGGATATATCCTATACTATTACAGTCATTGAGCGGTGGTTACTGGGAGATATATCCTATATTATTACCGTCATTGAGTGGTGGTTACTGGGGGATATCTCTTATACTAGTACAGTCATTGAGTGGTGGTTACTGAGGAATATATCCTATACTATTACAGTCATTGAGTGGCGGTTACTGGGGGATATATCCTATTATATTAGTCATCGAGTGGTGGTTACTGGGGGATATATCCTATACTATTACAATCATTGAGTGGTGGTTACTGGGGACATATTGCCTGCACTATTACAGTCATTGAGTGGTGGTTACTGGGGGATATCTCCTAAACTATTAGTCATTGAGTGGTGGTTACTGGGGGACATATTTCCTACACTATTACAGTCTGTGGTTACGGGGGATATTGCCTGCACTATTACAGTCATTGAGTGGTGGTTACTGGGGGATATCTTCTACACTATTATAGTCATTGAGTGATGGTTACTGGGGGATATATCCTATACTATTACAGTCATTGAGTGGTGGTTACTGGGGGATATCTCCTACACTATTACAGTCATTGAGCGGTGGTTACTGGGGGATATATCCTATACTATTACAGTCATTGAGTGGTGGTTACTGGGGGATATCTCCTATACTATTACAGTCATTGAGTGGTGGTTACTGGGGGATATCTCCTACACCATTACAGTCATTGAGTGGCGGTTACTGGGAGATATATCCTATACTATTACAGTCACTGAGTGGTGGTTACTGGGGGATATCTCCTACACTATTACAGTCATTGAGCGGTGGTTACTGGGGGATATATCCTAAAATATTACAGTTATTGAGTGGTGGTTACTGGGTATTATATCCTACATTATTACAGTCATTGAGTGGTGGTTACTGGGGGATATATCCTACAATATTACAGTCATTGAGTGGTGGTTACTGGGGGATATATCCTACACTATTACAGTCATTGAGTGATGGTTACTGGGGGATATATCCTACACTATTACAGTCATTGTGCGGTGGTTACTGGGGTATATCTCCTAGACTATAACGGTCATTGAGTGGTGGTTACTGGTGGATATATCCTATACTATTACAGTCATTGAGCGGTGGTTACTGTGGGATATCTCCTACACGATTACAGTCATTGAGCGGTGGTTACTGGGGGATATATCCTACAATATTACAGTTATTGAGTGGTGGTTACTGGGGATTATATCCTACACTATTACAGTCATTGAGTGGTGGTTACTGTGGGATATATCCTACAATATTACAGTCATTGAGTGGTGGTTACTGGGGGATATATCCTACACTATTAGTCATTGAGTGGTGATTACAGGGGGATATATGCTACACTATTAAAGTCATTGAGTGGTGGTTACAAGGGTATATCTCCTACACTATAACAGTCATTGAGTGGTGGTTACTGGGGGATATATCCTATACTATTAGTCATTGAGCGGTGGTTACTGGGGGATATATCCTACACTATTATAGTCATTGAGTGGTGGTTACTGGGGGATATCCTACACTATTATAGTCATAGAATGGGGATATATCCTACACTATTACAGTCATTGAGTGGTGGTTACTGAGGTATATCTCCTAAACTATAACAGTCATTGAGTGGTGGTTACTGGGGGATATATCCTATACTATTACAGTCATTGAGCGGTGGTTACTGGGTGATATATCCTATACTATTACCGTCATGGAGTGGTGGTTACTGGGGGATATCTCCTATACTAGTACAGTCATTGAGTGGTGGTTACTGGGGGATATATCCTATACTATTAGTCATTGAGTGGCGGTTACTGGGGGATATATCCTATACTATTAGTCATCGAGTGGTGGTTACTGGGGGATATCTCCTACACTATTACAGTCATTGAGTGGCGGTTACTGGGGGATATATCCTATACTATTACAATCATTGAGTGGTGGTTACTGGGGACATATTGCCTGCACTATTACAGTCACTGAGTGGTGGTTACGGGGGATATCTCCTACATTATTATAGTCATTGAGTGATGGTTACTGGGGAATATCTTCTACACTATTATAGTCATTGAGTGATGGTTACTGGGGGATATATCCTATACTATTACAGTCATTGAGTGGTGGTTACTGGGGGATATCTCCTACACTATTACAGTCATTGAGCGGTGGTTACTGGGGGATATATCCTATACTATTACAGTCATTGAGTGGTGGTTACTGGGGGATATCTCCTATACTATTACAGTCATTGAGTGGTGGTTACTGGGGGATATCTCCTACACCATTACAGTCATTGAGTGGCGGTTACTGGGAGATATATCCTATCCTATTACAGTCACTGAGTGGTGGTTACTGGGGGATATCTCCTACACTATTACAGTCATTGAGCGGTGGTTACTGGGGGATATATCCTAAAATATTACAGTTATTGAGTGGTGGTTACTGGGGATTATATCCTACATTATTACAGTCATTGAGGGTGGTTACTGGGGGATATATCCTACAATATTACAGTCATTGAGTGGTGGTTACTGGGGGATATATCCTACACTATTACAGTCATTGAGTGATGGTTACTGGGGGATATATCCTACACTATTACAGTCATTGTGCGGTGGTTACTGGGGTATATCTCCTAGACTATAACAGTCATTGAGTGGTGGTTACTGGTGGATATATCCTATACTATTACAGTCATTGAGCGGTGGTTACTGGGGGATATATCCTCTACTATTACAGACATTGAGTGGTGGTTACTGGCGGATATCTCCTATACTAGTACAGTCATTGAGTGGTGGTTACTGGGGGATATATCCTATACTATTACAGTCATTGAATGGCGGTTACTGGGGGATATATCCTATACTATTACAGTCATTGAGTGTTGGTTACTGGGGGATATCTCCTACACTATTACAGTCATTGAGTGGCGGTTACTGGGGGATATATCCTATACTATTACAATCATTGAGTGTTGGTTACTGGGGACATATTGTCTGCACTATTACAGTCACTGAGTGGTAGTTACGGGGGATATCTCCTACACTATTATAGTCATTGAGTGGCGGTTACTGGGGGATATATCCTACACTATTACAGCCATTGAGTGTTGGTTACTGGGGGATATATCCTACACTATTACAGTCATAGAGTGGTGGTTACTGGGGGATATCTCCTACACTATTACAGTCATTGAGTGGTGGTCACTGGGGGATATATACTACAATATTATAGTCATTGAGTGGCGGTTACTGGGGGATATATCCTACACTATTACAGCCATTGAGTGTTGGTTACTGGGGGACATATTGCCTACACTATTATAGTCATTGAGTGGTGGTTACGGGGGATATATCCTACACTATTACAGTCATTGAGTGGTGGTTACTGGGGGACATATTGCCTACACTATTAGTCTTTGAATGGTGGTTACTGGGGGATATCCTACAATATTACAGTCATTGAGTGATGGTTACTGGGGGATATATCCTACACTATTACAGCCATTGAGTGGTGGTTACGGGGGATATATCCTACACTACTACAGTCATTGAGTGGTGGTTACTGGGGGATATATTGCCTACACTATTGTTATACTGGAGAATATCTCGTACACTATTACAGTCATTGAATGGCGGTTACTGGGGGATATATCCTACACTATTACAGTCATTGAGTGGTGGTTACTGGGGGATATCTCCTACACTAGTACAGCCATTGAGTGGTGGTTACTGGGGATATCCTACACTATTACAGTCATTGAGTGGTGGTTACTGGGGGATATCCTACAATATTACAGTCATTGAGTGGTGGTTACTAGGGGATATCCTACACTATTCCAGTCATTGAGTGGTGGTTACTGGGGGATATCCTACACTAGTACAATCATTGAGTGGTGGTTACTGGGGATATCCTACACTAGTACAGTCATTGAGTGGTGGTTACTGGGGGATATATCCTACACTATTACAGTCATTGAGTGGTGGTTACTGGGGGATATCTCTACACTATTACAGTCATTGAGTGGTGGTTACTGGGGGATATCCTACACTATTAGTCATTGAGGGTGGTTACTGGGGGATATCCTACACTATTAGTCATTGAGTGGTGGTTACTGGGGGATATCTCCTACACTATTAGTCATTGAGTGGTGGTTACTGGGGGATATCTCCTACACTATTACAGTCATTGAGTGGTGGTTACTGGGGGATATCCTACACTATTACAGTCATTGAGTGGTGGTTACTGGGGGATATTCCTATACTATTACAGTCATTGAGTGGTGGTTACTGGGGGATATATCCTACACTATTACAGTCATTGAGTGGTGGTTACTGGGGGATATCTCCTACATTATTACAGTCATTGTGTGGTGGTTACTGGGGGATATCTCCTACACTATTACAGTCATTGAGTGGTGGTTACTGGGGGATATATCCTATACTATTACAGTCATTGAGTGGTGGTTACTGGGGGATATCTCCTACACTATTACAGTCATTGAGCGGTGGTTACTGGGGGATATATCCTACACTATTACAGTCATTGAGTGGTGGTTACTGGGGATTATATCCTACACTATTACAGTCATTGAGTGGTGATTACTGGGGGATATATCCTATACTATTACAGTCATTGAGTGGTGGTTACTGGGGGATATATCCTACACTATTGGTCATTGAGTGGTGGTTACTGGGGGATATATCCTAACTATTACAGTCATTGAGTGGTGGTTACTGGGGGATATCTCCTACACTATTACAGTCATTGAGTGGTGGTTACTGGGGGATATATCCTATACTATTAGTCATTGAGTGGTGGTTACTGGGGGATATATCCTATACTATTACAGTCATTGAGTGGTGGTTACTGGGGTTCCTAACTATTATAGTCATTGAGTGGGGGATATATCCTACACTATTACAGTCATTGAGTGGTGGTTACTGGGGGATATCTCCTACACTATTACAGTCATTGAGTGGTGGTTACTGGGGGATATCCTACACTTGTACAGTCATTGAGTGGTGGTTACTGGGGATATCCTACACTATTACAGTCATTGAGTGGTGGATACTGGGGGATATCTCCTATACTATTAGTCATTGAGTGGTGGTTACTGGGGGATATATTCTACACTATTACAGTCATTGAGTGGTGGTTACTGGGGGATATATCCTACAATATTACAGTCATTGAGTGGTGGTTACTTGGGGATATATCCTACACTATTATAGTCATTGAGTGGTGGTTACTGGGGGACATATTCTACACTATTATAGTCATTGAGTGGTGGTTACGTGGGATATATCCTACACTATTACAGTCATTGAGTGGTGGTTACTGGGGGACATATTGCCTACACTATTATAGTCATTGAGTGGTGGTTACGGGGGATATATCCTACACTATTACAGTCATTGAGTGGTGGTTACTGGGGGACATATTGCCTACACTATTAGTCTTTGAATGGTGGTTACTGGGGGATATCCTACAATATTACAGTCATTGAGTGATGGTTACTGGGGGATATATCCTACACTATTACAGCCATTGAGTGGTGGTTACGGGGGATATATCCTACACTACTACAGTCATTGAGTGGTGGTTACTGGGGGATATATTGCCTACACTATTGTTATACTGGAGAATATCTCGTACACTATTACAGTCATTGAATGGCGGTTACTGGGGGATATATCCTACACTATTACAGTCATTGAGTGGTGGTTACTGGGGGATATCTCCTACACTAGTACAGCCATTGAGTGGTGGTTACTGGGGATATCCTACACTATTACAGTCATTGAGTGGTGGTTACTGGGGGATATCCTACAATATTACAGTCATTGAGTGGTGGTTACTAGGGGATATCCTACACTATTCCAGTCATTGAGTGGTGGTTACTGGGGGATATCCTACACTAGTACAATCATTGAGTGGTGGTTACTGGGGATATCCTACACTAGTACAGTCATTGAGTGGTGGTTACTGGGGGATATATCCTACACTATTACAGTCATTGAGTGATGGTTACTGGGGGATATCCTACACTATTAGTCATTGAGTGGTGGTTACTGGGGGATATCCATTACAGTCATTGAGTGGTGGTTACTGGGGGATATCCTACACTATTATAGTCATTGAGTGGTGGTTACTGGGGGATATCCTATACTATTACAGTCATTGAGTGGTGGTTACTGGGGGATATCTCTACACTATTACAGTCATTGAGTGGTGGTTACTGGGGGATATATCCTACACTATTACAGTTTGTTGGTGGTTGGGGGTTTGTTTTGTTTGGGGTGGTTTGGGGTTTTGTTTTGTATTGAGTGGTGGTTACTGGGGGATATATCCTACACTATTACAGTCATTGAGTGGTGGTTACTGTGGTATATTGCCTACACTATTACAGTCATTGAGTGGTGATTACTGGGGGAAATCTCCTACACTATTACAGTCATTGAGTGGTGGTTACTGGGGGATATCTCGTACACTATTACAGTCATTGAGTGGTGGTTACTGGGGGATATAATATCCTATACTATTACAGTCATTGAGCGGTGGTTACTGGGGGATATATCCTGTACTATTACAGTCATTGAGTGGTGGTTACTGGGGGATATCTCCTATAGTATTAGTCATTGTGTGGTGGTTACTGGGGGATATCTCCTACACTATTAGTCATTGAGTGGCGGTTACTGGGAGATATATCCTATACTATTACAGTCATTGAGTGGTGGTTACTGTGGGATATCTCCTACACGATTACAGTCATTGAGCGGTGGTTACTGGGGGATATATCCTACAATATTACAGTTATTGAGTGGTGGTTACTGGGGATTATATCCTACACTATTACAGTCATTGAGTGGTGGTTACTGTGGGATATATCCTACACTATTACAGTCATTGAGTGGTGGTTACTGGGGGATATATCCTACACTATTAGTCATTGAGTGGTGATTACAGGGGGATATATCCTACACTATTAAAGTCATTGAGTGGTGGTTACAAGGGTATATCTCCTACACTATAACAGTCATTGAGTGGTGGTTACTGGGGGATATATCCTATACTATTAGTCATTGAGCGGTGGTTACTGGGGATATATCCTATACTATTACAGTCATTGAGTGGTGGTTACTGGGGGATATCCTACACTATTATAGTCATTGAGTGGGTATATATCCTACACTATTACAGTCATTGAGTGGTGGTTACTGAGGTATATCTCCTAAACTATAACAGTCATTGAGTGGTGGTTACTGGGGGATATATCCTATACTATTACAGTCATTGAGCGGTGGTTACTGGGTGATATATCCTATACTATTACCGTCATTGAGTGGTGGTTACTGGGGGATATCTCCTATACTATTACAGTCATTGAGTGGTGGTTACTGGGGGATATATCCTATACTATTACAGTCATTGAGTGGTGGTTACTGGGGGATATATCCTATACTATTAGTCATCGAGTGGTGGTTACTGGGGGATATCTCCTACACTATTACAGTCATTGAGTGGTGGTTACTGGGGGATATATCCTATACTATTACAGTCATTGAGTGGTGGTTACTGGGGGCATATTGCCTGCACTATTACAGTCATTGTGTGGTGGTTACGGGGGATATCTCCTACACTATTATAGTCATTGAGTGGTGGTTACTGGGGGATATCTCCTAAACTATTAGTCATTGAGTGGTGGTTACTGGGGGATATATCCTACACTATTACAGTCTGTGGTTACCGGGGATATTGCCGGCACTATTACAGTCATTGAGTGGTGGTTACTGGGGGATATCTTCTACACTATTATAGTCATTGAGTGATGGTTACTGGGGGATATATCCTATACTATTACAGTCATTGAGTGGTGGTTACTGGGGGATATCTCCTACACTATTACATTCATTGAGCGGTGGTTACTGGGGGATATATCCTATACTATTACAGTCATTGAGTGGTGGTTACTGGGGGATATCTCCTATACTATTACAGTCATTGAGTGGTGGTTACTGGGGGATATCTCCTACACTATTAGTCATTGAGTGGCGGTTACTGGGAGATATATCCTATACTATTACAGTCATTGAGTGGTGGTTACTGGGGATATCTCCTACACTATTACAGTCATTTTGTGGTGGTTACCGGGGATATTGCCTACACTCTTACAGTCATTGAGCGGTGGTTACTGGGGTATATTGCCTACACTATTACAGTCATTGAGTGGTGGTTACTGAGGGATATCTTCTACACTATTACAGTCATTGAGTGGTGGTTACTGGGGTATATTGCCTACACTATTACAGTCATTGAGTGGTGATTACTGGGGGATATCTCCTACACTATTACAGTCATTGAGTGGTGGTTACTGGGGGATATCTCCTACACTATTACAGTCATTGAGTGGTGGTTACTGGGGGATATATCCTATATATTACAGTCATTGAGCGGTGGTTACTGGGGGAGATATCCTATACTATTACAGTCATTGAGTGGTGGTTACTGGGGAATATCTCCTATATTATTACAGTCATTGAGTGGGGGATATCTCCTACACTATTACAGTCATTGAGTGGCGGTTATTGGGAGATATATCCTATACTATTAGTCATTGAGTGGTGGTTACTGGGGGATATCTCCTACACTATTACAGTCATTGAGTGGTGGTTACTGGGGATATTTCCTACAATATTACAGTTATTGAGTGGTGGTTACTGGGGGTTATATCCTAAACTATTACAGTCATTGAGTGGTGGTTACTGTGGGATATATCCTATAATATTAGTCATTGAGT
>JABXNX010000635.1:0-15017 GCA_014843695.1 Archivesica marissinica | reverse complement strand
TTAATTGAATCACGTGTATTTTTGAAGTTTATTTATCGTCGTTACCGGACGCCTCCTGAAGAGATTAATCATTTTAGATTTTGGAGACTCGCGCAATGATACAGACAGAGATCCATTCAAGCGTCTCCTCTGGTGTTTTACGTGCACGGTGTAAAGCACCGACACGAGACCTCGGTTTAAGGTCTCGCCCGAAATACTATGATACGAGCCATATTAGTATGGTATAGCGGCAGATGGAACCTGCGGCAACTGCGTGTTAACCTCTGAACAACTGATCCGCTATGAATTACTTGTCCAAAAAATGACAAATAACTCTATTTATGGTTCATGAACAATTATCAATTTAATAAAAGAAGGAATATGAACGAAATCACAAAATAGAACATTTTCTTATTAGCACATATAGTTATGACAGAATGACAGATTGTCCCAATTAACATACGTTTTCTATTTTTGTGTGTAAGGAATTCATGTTCACGTGATAGAGCTGTATGTCCAAGCAGGCAATGGTAAATGGACGCATGGAAGCAGCTATAAAAAGTGACCCAGGAGAAATAAATGTTGTTATATACGGCTTCCATTAAAGTGTATGCTGAACATATAATAACGCACCATGGTGCTTCCTGCATCTAATCTCCTGGCTAAGGAGCAATTTCACCCACTCATTTCTCTCCTTTCATAAAAACGCGAAACCAAAAATATATCCTTGAATTTATTGGATTTTCTAAATAATAAATATACTGTTCGCCCTTTAGACTTCAGCGTATCAACACAGATGTTTGTATTGGACCGTAGTACAGGACGTAGGTGGGTGGGACATGATCGGGGAATATGGACTGCAGTACAGAGCAGGGAGGAATATGGACTGCAGTACAGAGCAGGGAGGTATATGGACTGCAGTACAGAGCAGGCAGGTATATGGACTGCAGTACAGCGCAGGGAGGTATATGGACTGCAGTACAACGCAGGGAGGTATATGGACTGCAGTACAGAGCAGGAAGGTATATGGACTGTAGTACAGAGCAGGGAGGTATATGGACTGCAGTACAGCGCAGGCAGGTATATGGACTGCAGTACAGAGCAGGGAGGTATATGGACTGCAGTACAGAGCAGGAAGGTATATGGACTGCAGTACAGAGCAGGGAGGTATATGGACTACAGTACAGAGCAGGGAGGTATATGGACTGCAGTACAGAGCAGGAAGGTATATGGACTGCAGTACAGAGCAGGGAGATATATGGACTGCAGTACAGAGCAGGGAGGTATATGGACTGCAGTATAGAGCAGGGAGGTATATGTACTGCAGTACAGAGCAGGGAGGTAATATGGACTGCAATACAGAGCAGGGAGGTATATGGACTGCAGTACAGCGCAGGGAGGTATATGGACTGCAGTACAGATCAGGAAGGTATATGGACTGCAGTACAGAGCAGGGAGGTATATGGACTGTATATGGGTATATGTCCGAAACCATTACACCTACAAAATGTACTACAATCTGAGCATGAAACTGATCAACATGAGCCAAGGAACGAGCGGAAATCGATCAACACGCGCCGAGGACCTCATGGGAACCCATATCAACATGAGCAACAGAGAAACTCACGGAAACCCACCAGCAAGAGCCGAGGAACGCATGGAAACCCATCAACATGAGCCATGGAACGCATGGAAACCTATCAACATGAGCCGAGGAACGCATGGAAACCCATCAACGTGAGCCATGGAACGCATGGAAACCCATCAACATGAGCCGAGGACCTCATGGGAACCCATATCAACATGAGCAACAGAGAAACTCACGGAAACCCACCAGCAAGAGCCGAGGAACGCATGGAAACCCATCAATATGAGCCGAGGAACGCATGGAAACCCATCAACATGAGCCATGGAACGCATGGAAACCTATCAACATGAGCCGAGGAACGCATGGAAACCCATCAACGTGAGCCATGGAACGCATGGAAACCCATCAACATGAGCCGAGGACCTCATGGGAACCCATATCAACATGAGCCGGGGTGTTGGGGGGTGGTTGGGGGGTGTTGGTGGTGGTTGGAAGGAACGCATGGAAACCCTTCACACGAGCCAATGAACGCATGGAAATAATAAAAAGGAAGTGGAAACCCTTCAGGCCATGGCATGGATCAACATGAGCCAAGGAACGCATGGACACCCTTCAACACGAGCCAATGAACGAATGGCAACCCATCAACATGAGCCATGGAACGCATGGAAACCCATCAACATGAGCCAGTGAACGTATGGAAACCCACCAACATGAGCCAGTGAACGTATGGAAACCCACAAACATGATCCAAGGAACTCATGGAAACCCATCAACATGAGCCGAGGAACGCATGCAAACCCATCAACATGAACCAAGGAACGCATGGAAACCCATCAACATGAGCCAAGGAACGCATGCAAACCATTCAACACGAGCCAATGAACGCATGGAAACCCATCAACATGAGCCAATGAACGCATGGAAACCCATCAACATGAGCCGATGAACGCATGGAAACCCATTAACATGAGCCACGGAACGCATGGAAACACATAAATATGAGCCGAGGAACGCATGGAAACCCATCAACATGAGCCAAGGAACGCCTGGAAACCCATCAATATGAGCCGAGGAACGCATGGAAACCCACCAACATGAGCCAATGAACGCATGGAAACCCATCAACATGAGCCGAGGAACGCATGGAAACCCATCAACATGAGCCGAGGAACGCAGGGAAACCCATCAACATGAGCCATGGAACCCATGAAACTCGATCAACATGAGCCAAGGAACACATGGAAACCCATCAACGTGAGCCGAGGAACGCATGAAAACCCATCAACCTGAGCCAAGGAACGCATGGAAACCCATAAGCATGAACCACGGAACGCATGGAAACCCATCAACATGAGCCGAGGAACGCATGGAAACCCATCAACATGAGCCGAGGAACGCATGGAAACCCATCAACATGAGCCGAGGAACGCATGCAAACCCATCAACATAAACCAAGGAACGCATGGAAACCCTTCAACACGAGCCAATGAACGCATGGAAACCCATCAACATGAGCCAAGGAACGCATGGACACCCTTCAACACGAGCCAATGAACGAATGGCAACCCATCAACATGAGCCATGGAACGCATGGAAACCCATCAACATGAGCCAGTGAACGTATGGAAACCCACCAACATGAGCCAGTGAACGTATGGAAACCCACAAACATGATCCAAGGAACTCATGGAAACCCATCAACATGAGCCGAGGAACGCATGGAAACCCATCAACATGAACCACGGAACGCATGGAAACCCATCAACATGAGCCGAGGAACGCATGGAAACCCATCAACATGAGCCGAGGAACGCATGGAAACCCATCAACATGAGCCGAGGAACGCATGCAAACCCATCAACATGAGCCAATGAACGCATGGAAACCCATCAACATGAGCCAAGGAACGCATGGAAACCCTTCAACACGAGCCAATGAACGCATGGAAACCCATCAACATAAACCAAGGAACGCATGGAAACCCTTCAACACGAGCCAATGAACGAATGGAAACCCATCAACATGAGCCAAGGAACGCATGGACACCCTTCAACACGAGCCAATGAACGAATGGCAACCCATCAACATGAGCCATGGAACGCATGGAAACCCATCAACATGAGCCAGTGAACGTATGGAAACCCACCAACATGAGCCAGTGAACGTATGGAAACCCACAAACATGATCCAAGGAACTCATGGAAACCCATCAACATGAGCCGAGGAACGCATGCAAACCCATCAACATGAATCAAGGAACGCATGGAAACCCATCAACATGAGCCAAGGAACGCATGCAAACCATTCAACACGAGCCACTGAACGCATGGAAACCCATCAACATGAGCCAAGGAACGCATGGAAACCCATCAACATGAGCCGATGAACGCATGGAAACCCATTAACATGAGCCACGGAACGCATGGAAACACATAAATATGAGCCGAGGAACGCATGGAAACCCATCAACATGAGCCAAGGAACGCCTGGAAACCCATCAATATGAGCCGAGGAACGCATGGAAACCCACCAACATGAGCCAATGAACGCATGGAAACCCATCAACATGAGCCGAGGAACGCATGGAAACCCATCAACATGAGCCGAGGAACGCATGGAAACCCATCAACATGAGCAATGGAACCCATGAAAATCGATCAACATGAGCCAAGGAACACATGGAAACCCATCAACGTGAGCCGAGGAACGCATGAAAACCCATCAACCTGAGCCAAGGAACGCATGGAAACCCATAAGCATGAACCACGGAACGCATGGAAACCCACCAACATGAGCCGAGGAATGCATGGAACCCCATCAACATGAGCCAATGAACGCATGGAAACCCATCAACATAGCCAAGGAACGCATGGAAACCCATCAACATGTGCCGAGGAACGCATGCAAACCCATCAACATGAGCCGAGGAACGCATGTAAACCAATCAACATGAGCCGAGGAACGCATGGAAGCCCATCAACATGAGCCGAGGAACGCATGGAACCCCATCAACATGAGCCGAGGAACGCATGGAAACCCATCAATATAAGCAGGAACACACGTATATCCATCCACATGAGCCACATAACTCACGGAAACCCATCAATATAAGCAGAGGAATTCACAGAAACTCACAATCATTATGAGCAGAGGAATTCACAGAAACCCATCAATATATTAGGCCGTACCAGAGGAGTGATACACAAATTAGACACTAATACAATACTAATGATCTGCATTATCACGCACTGTAAGTATGAATTTTTCAAATCTGTGGAAGTAAGGTCGGGACCTGATAACTGATACTGGATGAGGTTTTGTGGCGGAAGCGTGGACTGTGTTAGTGCTGGATGAGGGTTTGTGGAGGAAGGGTGGACTGTGTTAGTACTGAATTAAGGTTTCGTACTTGTGGAGGAAGTGGGGACTGTGTTAGTGGTGGATGAGGGTTTGTGGAGGAAGCGTGGACTGTGTTAGTACTGAATTAGGGTTTGGTACTTGGGGAGGAAGTGGGGACTGTGTTAGTGCTGGATGAGGGTTTGTGGAGGAAGCGTGGACTGTGTTAGTACTGGATGAGGGTTTGTGAAGTAAGTGTGGACTGTGTTAGTACTGGATGAGGTTTTGTGGAGGAAGTGTGGACTGTGTTAGTACTGGATGAAGGTTTGTGGAGGAAGTGTGGACTGTGTTAGTACTGGATGAGGTTTTGTGGAGGAAGTGTGGACTGTGTTAGTACTGGATGAGGGTTTGTGGAGGAAGCGGGGACTGTGTTAGTACTGGATGAGGTTTTGTGGAGGAAGTGTGGACTGTGTTAGTACTGGATGAGGTTTTGTGGAGTAAGTGTGGACTGTGTTAGTACTTGTGGAGGGAGTGGGGACTGTGTTAGTACTGGATGAGGTTTTGTGGAGGAAGCGGGGACTGTGTTAGTACTGGATGAGGTTTTGTGGAGGAAGCGGGGACTGTGTTAGTGCTGGATGAGGGTTTGGTACTTGTGGAGGATGAGGGAACTGTGTTAGTACTGGATGAGGTTTTGTGGAGGAAGTGTGGATTGTATTAGTGCTGGATGAGGGTTTCGTACTTGTGGAGGAAGAGGGGACTGTGTTAGTACTGGATGAGGTTTTGTGGAGGAAGTGGGTACTGTGTTGATGAGGTTTTGTGGAGGAAGTGTGGACTGTGTTAGTACTGGATGAGGTTTTGGTACTTGTGGAGGAAGAGGGGACTGTGTTAGTACTGGATGGGGTTTTGGTACTTGTGAAGGAAGCATGGACTGTGTTAGTACTGGATGAGGTTTTATGGAGGAAGTGTGGACTGTGTTAGTACTGGATGAGGTTTTGTGGAGGAAGTGTGGACTGTGTTAGTACTGGATGAGGTTTTGTGGAGGAAGTGTGGACTGTGTTAGTACTGGATGAGGTTTTGTGGAAGAAGTGTGGACTGAGTTAGTACTGGATGAGGTTTTAGTACTTGTGGAGGAAGCGTGGACTGTGTTAGTACTGGATGAGGTTTTATGGAGGAAGTGTGGACTGTGTTAGTACTGGATGAGGTTTTGGTACTTGTGGAGGAAGTGTGGACTGTGTTAGTGCTGGATGAGGGTTTGTGGAGGAAGCGTGGACTGTGTTAGTACTGGATGAGGTTTTGGTACTTGTGGAGGAAGTGTGGACTGTGTTAGTGCTGGATGAGGTTTTGTGGAGGAAGCTTGGACTGTGTTAGTACTGGATGAGGTTTTGGTACTTGTGGAGGAAGTGTGACTGTGTTAGTACTGGGTGAGGTTTTGTGGAGGAAGTGTGGACTGTCTTAGTACTGGATGAGGTTTTGTGGAGGAAGCATGGACTGTGTTAGTACTGGATGAGGGTTTGTGGAGGAAGTGGGTACTGTGTTTGTACTGGATGAGGTTTTGTGGAGGAAGTGTGGACTGTGTTAGTACTGGATGAGGTTTTGTGGAGGAAGTGTGGACTGTGTTAGTACTTGTGGAGGAAGTGGGGACTGTGTTAGTACTGGATGAGGTTTTGTGGAGGAAGCGGGGACTGTGTTAGTACTGGATGCGGTTTTGTGGAGGAAGCATGGACTGTGTTAGTACTGGATGAGGGTTTGTGGAGGAAGTCGGTACTGTGTTAGTACTGGATGAGGTTTTGTGGAGGAAGTGTGGACTGTGTTAGTACTTGTGGAGGAAGTGGGGACTGTGTTAGTACTGGATGAGGTTTTGTGGAGGAAGTGTGGACTGTGTTAGTACTGGATGAGGTTTTGTGGCGGAAGTGTGGACTGTGTTAGTACTTGTGGAGGAAGTGGGGACTGTGTTAGTACTGGATGAGGTTTTGTGGAGGAAGCGGGGACTGTGTTAGTACTGGATGAGGTTTTGTGGAGGAAGCGGGGACTGTGTTAGTGCTGGATGAGGGTTTGGTACTTGTGGAGGAGGATGGGACTGTGTTAGTACTGGATGAGGTTTTGTGGAGGAAGTGTGAACTGTGTTAGTTCTGGATGAGGGTTTGGTACTTGTGGAGGAAGAGGGGACTGTGTTAGTACTGGATTAGGTTTTGTGGAGGAAGTGGGTACTGTGTTGATAAGGTTTTGTGGAGGAAGTGTGGACTGTGTTAGTACTGGATGAGGTTTGGTACTTGTGGAGGAAGAGGGGACTGTGTTAGTACTGGATGAGGTTTTGGTACTTGTGAAGGAAGCGTGGACTCTGATAGTACTGGATGAGGTTTTGTGGAGGAAGTGTGGACTGTGTTTGTACTGGATGAGGTTTTGTGGAGGAAGTGTGGACTGTGTTAGTACTGGATGAGGTTTTGTGGAGGAAGTGTGGACTGAGTTAGTACTGGATGAGGTTTTGGTACTTGTGGAGGAAGCGTGGACTGTGTTAGTACTGGAAGAGGTTTTGTGGAGGAAGTGTGGACTGTGTTAGTGCTGGATGAGGGTTTGTGGAGGAAGCGTGGACTGTGTTAGTACTGGATGAGGTTTTGGTAGTTGTGGAGGTAGTGTGGACTGTGTTAGTGCTGGATGACGTTTTGTGGAGGAAGCGTGGACTGTGTTAGTACTGGATGAGGTTTTGGTACTTGTGGAGGAAGTATGGACTGTGTTAGTGCTGGATGAGGTTTTGTGGAGGAAGCGGAGACTGTGTTAGTGCTGGATGAGGGTTTGGTACTTGTGGAGGAAGCATGGACTGTGTTAGTACTGGATGAGGGTTCGGTACTTGTGGAGGAAGCAGGGACTGTGTTAGTACTGGATGAGGTTTTGTGGAGGAAGCGGAGACTGTGTTAGTACTGGATGAGGTTTTGTGGAGGAAGCGGAAACTGTGTTAGTACTGGATGAGGTTTTGTGGAGGAAGCGTAGACTGTGTTAGTACTGGATGAGGTTTTATGGAGGAAGTGTGGACTGTGTTAGTACTCGTGGAGGAAGCGTGGACTGTGTTAGTGCTGGATGAGGTTTTGTGGAGAAAGTGGAGATTGTGTTAGTGCTGGATGAGGATTTGTGGAGGAGGCGGAGACTGTGTTAGTGCTGGATGAGGTTTTGTGGAGGAAGCGGAGATTGTGTTAGTGCTGGATGAGGTTTTGTGGAGGAAGCGGATATTGTGTTAGTGCTGGATGAGGTTTTGTGGAGGAAGCGGAGATTGTGTTAGTGCTGGATGAGGTTTTGTGGAGGAAGCGGAGATTGTGTTAGTGCTGGATGAGGTTTTGTGGAGGAAGCGTGGACTGTGTTAGTACTGGATGAGGGTTTGTGGAGGAAGTGGGGACTGTGTTAGTACTGGATGAGGGTTTGTGGAGGAAGTGGGGACAGTGTTAGTACTGGATGAGGTTTTGTGGAGGAGGCGGAAACTGTGTTAGTAATGGATGAGGTTTTGTGGAGGAAGCGTGGACTGTGTTAGTACTGGATGAGGGTTTGTGGAGGAAGTGGGGACTGTGTTAGTACTGGATGAGGGTTTGTGGAGGAAGTGGGGACAGTGTTAGTACTGGATGAGGTTTTGTGGAGGAGGCGGAAACTGTGTTAGTACTGGATGAGGTTTTGTGGAGGAAGCGTGGACTGTGTTAGTACTGGATGAGGGTTTGTGGAGGAAGTGGGACTGTCTTAGTACTGGATGAGGGTTTGTGGAGGAAGTGGGTACTGTGTTAGTACTGGATGAGGGTTTGTGGAGGAAGTTGGGACTGTGTTAGTACTGGATGAGGTTTTGGTACTTGTGGAGGAAGTGTGGACTGTGTTAGTGCTGGATGAGGTTTTGTGGAGGAAGCGTGGACTGTGTTAGTACTGGATGAGGTTTTGGTACTTGTGGAGGAAGTATGGACTGTGTTAGTGCTGGATGAGGTTTTGTGGAGGAAGCGGAGACTGTGTTAGTGCTGGATGAGGGTTTGGTACTTGTGGAGGAAGCATGGGCTGTGTTAGTACTGGATGAGGGTTCGGTACTTGTGGAGGAAGCAGGGACTGTGTTAGTACTGGATGAGGTTTTGTGGAGGAAGCGGAGACTGTGTTAGTACTGGATGAGGTTTTGTGGAGGAAGCGGAAACTGTGTTAGAACTGGATGAGGTTTTGTGGAGGAAGCGTAGACTGTGTTAGTACTGGATGAGGTTTTATGGAGGAAGTGTGGACTGTGTTAGTACTCGTGGAGGAAGCCTGGACTGTGTTAGTGCTGGATGAGGTTTTGTGGAGGAAGTGGAGATTGTGTTAGTGCTGGATGAGGTTTTGTGGAGGAAGCAGAGACTGTGTTAGTGCTGGATGAGGTTTTGTGGAGGAAGTGGAGCTTGTGTTAGTGCTGGATGAGGTTTTGTGGAGGAAGCGGCTATTGTGTTAGTGCTGGATGAGGTTTTGTGGAGGAAGCGGAGATTGTGTTAGTGCTGGATGAGGTTTTGTGGAGGAAGCGGAGATTGTGTTAGTCCTGGATGAGGTTTTGTGGAGGAAGCGTGGACTGTGTTAGTACTGGATGAGGGTTTGTGGAGGAAGTGGGCACTGTGTTAGTCCTGGATGAGGGTTTGTGGAGGAAGTGGGGAAAGTGTTAGTACTGGATGAGGTTTTGTGGAGGAGGCGGAAACTGTGTTAGTACTGGATGAGGTTTTTGTGGAGGAAGCGTGGACTGTGTTAGTACTGGATGAGGGTTTGTGGAGGAAGTGGGGACTGTCTTAGTACTGGATGAGTGTTTGTGGAGGAAGTGGGTAATGTGTTAGTACTGGATGAGGGTTTGTGGAGGAAGTGGGGACTGTGTTAGTACTGGATGAGGTTTTGGTACTTGTGGAGGAAGTGTGGACTGTGTTAGTGCTGGATGAGGTTTTGTGGAGGAAGCGTGGACTGTGTTAGTACTGGATGAGGTTTTAGTACTTGTGGAGGAAGTGTGGATTGTGTTAGTGCTGGATGACGTTTTGTGGAGGAAGCGTGGACTGTGTTAGTGCTGGATGAGGTTTTGTGGAGGAAGCGGAGACTGTGTTAGTGCTGGATGAGGTTTTGTGGAGGAAGCGGAGACTGTGTTAGTGCTGGATGAGGTTTTGTGGAGGAAGCGGAAACTGTGTTAGTACTGGATGAGGTTTTGGTACTTGTGGAGGAAGTGTGGACTGTGCTAGTGCTGGATGATATTTTGTGGAGGAGGTGTGGACTGTGTTAGTACTGGATGAGGTTTTGTGGAGGAAGTGTGGACTGTGTTAGTGCTGGATGAGGTTTTATGGAGGAAGTGTGGACTGTGTTAGTACTAGTGGAGGAAGCGTGGACTGAGTTAGTGCTGGATGAGGGTTTGTGGAGGAAGCGTGGACTGTGTTAGTACTGGATGATGGTTTGTGGAGGAAGTGTGGACTGTATTAGTTCTGGAGGAGGTTTTGTTACTTGTGGAGGAAGTGTGGTATGTTAGTACTGGATGAGGGTTTGGTACTTGTGGAGGAAGTGGGGACTGTGTTAGTGCTGGATGAGGTTTTGTGGAGGAAGCGGAGACTGTGTTAGTGCTGGATGAGGTTTTGTGGAGGAAGCGGAGACTGTGTTAGTGCTGGATGAGGGTTTGGTACTTGTGGAGGAAGCATGGACTGTGTTAGTAAAGGATGAGGGTTCGGTACTTGTGGAGGAAGCAGGGACTGTGTTAGTACTGGATGAGGTTTTGTGGAGGAAGCGGAGACTGTGTTAGTACTGGATGAGGTTTTGTGGAGGAAGCGGATATTGTGTTAGTGCTGGATGAGGTTTTGTGGAGAAAGTGGAGATTGTGTTAGTGCTGGATGAGGATTTGTGGAGGAGGCGGAGACTGTGTTAGTGCTGGATGAGGTTTTGTGGAGGAAGCGGAGATTGTGTTAGTGCTGGATGAGGTTTTGTGGAGGAAGCGGATATTGTGTTAGTGCTGGATGAGGTTTTGTGGAGGAAGCGGAGATTGTGTTAGTGCTGGATGAGGTTTTGTGGAGGAAGCGGAGATTGTGTTAGTGCTGGATGAGGTTTTGTGGAGGAAGCGTGGACTGTGTTAGTACTGGATGAGGTTTTGTGGAGGAAGTGGGACTGTGTTAGTACTGGATGAGGTTGTGGAGGAAGTGGGGACAGTGTTAGTACTGGATGAGGTTTTGTGGAGGAGCGGAAACTGTGTTAGTAATGGATGAGGTTTTGTGGAGGAAGCGTGACTGTGTTAGTACTGGATGAGGTTTGTGGAGGAAGTGGGGACTGTGTTAGTACTGGATGAGGGTTTGTGGAGGAAGTGGGGACTGTGTAGTACTGGATGAGGTTTGTGGAGGAAGCGGAACTGTGTTAGTACTGGATGAGGTTTTGTGGAGGAAGCGTGGACTGTGTTAGTACTGGATGAGGGTTTGTGGAGGAAGTGGAGACTGTGTTAGTACTGGATGAGGGTTTGTGGAGGAAGTGGGGACTGTGTTAGTACTGGATGAGGGTTTGTGGAGGAAGTGGGGACTGTGTTAGTACTGGATGAGGTTTTGGTATTGTGGAGGAAGTGTGGACTGTGTTAGTGCTGGATGAGGTTTTGTGGAGGAAGCGTGACTGTGTTAGTACTGGATGAGTTTTGGTACTTGTGGAGGAAGCGTGGACTGTGTTAGTGCTGGATGAGGTTTTGTGGAGGAAGCGGAGACTGTGTTAGTACTGGATGAGGGTTTGGTACTTGTGGAGGAAGCATGGACTGTGTTAGTACTGGATGAGGGTTTGGTTGTGGGGTGTGTGTTAGTCTGATGAGGTTTGTGGAGGAAGCGGAGACTGTGTTAGTACTGGATGAGGGTTTGTGGAGGAAGTGGGACTGTGTTAGTACTGGATGAGGGTTTGTGGAGGAAGCGGGGACTGTGTTAGTGCTGGATGAGGGTTTGTGGAGGAAGTGTGGACTGTGTTAGTACTTGTGGAGGAAGCGGAAACTGTGTTAGTACTGGATGAGGTTTTGTGGAGGAAGTGGGGAATGTGTTAGTACTGGATGAGGGTTTGTGGAGGAAGCGGAGACTGTGTTAGTGCTGGATGAGGGTTTGTGGAGGAAGCGTAAACTGTGTTAGTACTGGATGAGGGTTTGTGGAGGAAGTGGGGACTGTGTTAGTACTGGATGAGGGTTTGTGGAGGAAGCGGAGACTGTGTTAGTGCTGGATGAGGTTTTGTGGAGGAAGCGGAGACTGTGTTAGTACTGGATGAGGGTTTGTGGAGGAAGTGGGTACTGTGTTAGTACTGGATTAGGGTTTGTGGAGGAAGTGGGTACTGTTTTAGTGCTGGATGAGGTTTTGTGGAGGATGCGGAGACTGTGTTAGTACTGGATGAGGTTTTATGGAGGAAGTGTGGACTGTGTTAGTACTTGTGGAGGAAGCGTGGACTGTGTTAGTGCTGGATGAGGTTTTGTGGAGGAAGCGGAAACTGTGTTAGTACTGGATGAGGTTTTGTGGAGGAAGTGTGGACTGTGTTAGTACTTGTGGAGGAAGCGTGGACTGTGTTAGTGCTGGATGAGGTTTTATGGAGGAAGTGTGGACTGTGTTAGTACTGGATGAGGTTTTATGGAGGAAGTGTGGACTGTGTTAGTACTTGTGGAGGAAGCGTGGACTGTGTTAGTGCTGGATGAGGTTTTGTGGAGGAAGCGGAAACTGTGTTAGTACTGGATGAGGTTTTGTGGAGGAAGTGGGGATTGTGTTAGTGCTGGATGAGGTTTTGTGGAGGAAGCGGAGACTGTGTTAGTACTGGATGAGGTTTTGTGGAGGAAGCGGGGATTGTGTTAGTACTGGATGAGGGTTTGTGGAGGAAGTGGGGATTGTGTTAGTACTTGTGGAGGAAGCAGGGACTGTGTTAGTACTGGATGAGGTTGTGTGGAGGAAGCGTGGACTGTGTTAGTACTGGATGAGGTTTTGTGGAGGAAGCGGCGACTGTGTTAGTGCTGGATGAGGTTTTGTGGAGGAAGTGGGGATTGTGTTAGTACTTGTGGAGGAAGCAGGGACTGTGTTAGTACTGGATGAGGTTTTGTGGAGGAAGCGGAGACTGTGTTAGTACTGGATGAGGTTTTATGGAGGAAGTGTGGACTGTGTTAGTACTTGTGGAGGAAGCGTGTACTGTGTTAGTGCTGGATGAGGTTTTGGTACTTGTGGAGAAGGTGTGGATTGTGTTAGTACTGGATGAGGTTTTAGTACTTGTGGAGGAAGCGGAGACTGTGTTAGTACTGGATGAGGTTTTGTGGAGGAAGCGGAGACTGTGTTAGTACTTGTGGAGGAAGCGTGGACTGTGTTAGTACTGGATGAGGTTTTGGTACTTGTGGAGGAAGCGGAGACTGTGTTAGTACTGGATGAGGTTTTGTGGAGGAGGCGGAGACTGTGTTAGTACTGGATGAGCGTTTGTGGAGGAAACGGAGACTGTGTTAGTGCTGGATGAGGTGTTGTGGAGGAAGCGTGGACTGTGTTAGTACTTGTGGAGGAAGCGTGGACTGTGTTAGTGCTGGATGAGGTTTTGTGGAGGAAGCGGAGACTGTGTTAGTACTGGGTGAGGTTTTATGGAGGAAGTGTGGACTGTGTTAGTACTTGTGGAGGAAGCGTGGACTGTGTTAGTGCTGGATGAGGTTTTGTGGAGGAAGCGTGGACTGTGTTAGTACTGGATGAGGTTTTGTGGAGGAAGCGGAAACTGTGTTAGTACTGGATGAGGGTTTGTGGAGGAAGTGGGGACTGTGTTAGTGCTGGATGAGGTTTTATGGAGGAAGTGTGGACTGTGTTAGTACTTGTGGAGGAATCTTGAACTGTGTTAGTACTGGATGAGGTTTTATGGAGGAAGTGTGGACTGTGTTAGTACTTGTGGAGGAAGCGTGGACTGTGTTAGTACTTGTGGAGTAAGGGTGGACTGTGTTAGTACTTGTGGAGGAAGCGTGGACTGTGTTAGTACTTGTGGAGGAAGCCTGGACTGTGTTAGTATTTGTGGAGAAAGTGTGGACTGTGTTAGTACTTGTGGAGGAAGTGTGGACTGTATTAGTACTTGTGGAGGAAGCGTGGACTGTGTTAGTACTGGATGAGGTTTTGTGGAGGAAGCGGAGACTGTGTTTGTACTGGATGAGGGTTTGTGGAGGAAGCGGAGACTGTGTTAGTACTGGATGTGGGTTTGTGGAGGAAGTGGGGACTGTGTTAGTACTGGATGAGGTTTTGTGGAGGAAGCGGTAACTGTGTTAGTACTGGATGAGGGTTTGTGGAGGAAGTGGGGACTGTGTTAGTGCTGGATGAGGGTTTGTGGAGGAAGTGGGGACTGTGTTAGTACTGGATGAGGGTTTGTGGAGGAAGTGGGGACTGTGTTAGTACTGGATGAGGTTTGTGGAGGAAGCGAAACTGTGTTAGTACTGGATGAGGGTTTTGGAGAAGTGGGACTGTGTTAGTACTGGATGAGGGTTTGTGAGGAAGTGGGCTGTGTAGTACTGGATGGGTTTTGTTGAGAAATTGGAACTGTGTTAGTACTGGATGAGGGCTTGTGGAGGAAGTGGGGACTTTTTTTGTACTGTATGAGGGTTTGTGGAGGATGGGGGCTGGGTTAGTACTGTGATTGGTTTGTGGAGGAAGCGTAGACTGTGTTAGTGCTGGTGGGTTTTTGTTGGAGGATACTGTGTTAGTACTGATGAGGTTTTTGTGGAGGATGGTTACTGTGTTAGTACTGGATTAGGGTTTGTGGAGGAAGTGGGTACTGTTTTAGTGCTGGATGAGGTTTTGTGGAGGAAGCGGAGACTGTTAGTACTGGATGAGGTTTTGTGGAGGAAGCGGAGACTGTTTTAGTACTTGTGGAGGAAGCGTGGACTGTGTTAGTACTGGATGAGGTTTTGGTACTTGTGGAGGAAGCGGAGACTGTGTTAGTACTGGATGAGGTTTTGTGGAGGAGGCGGAGACTGTGTTAGTACTGGATGAGTGTTTGTGGAGGAAGCGGAGACTGTGTTAGTACTGGATGAGGTTTTATGGAGGAAGTGTGGACTGTGTTAGTACTTGTGGAGGAAGCGTGGACTGTGTTAGTGCTGGATGAGGTTTTGTGGAGGAAGCGTGGACTGTGATAGTACTGGGTGAGGTTTTGTGGAGGAAGCGGAAACTGT
>JABXNX010000634.1:0-15066 GCA_014843695.1 Archivesica marissinica | reverse complement strand
TGTTATAACGCTAGGTTATTGACTATATACTTGGTTATAACGCTAGGTTATTGACTATATACTTGGGTTATAACGCTAGGTTATTGACTATATACTTGAGTTATAACGCTAGGTTATTGACTATATACTTGGGTTATAACGCTAGGTTATTGACTATATACTTGAGTTATAACGCTAGGTTATTGACTATATACTTGTGTTATAACGCTAGGTTATTGACTATATACTTGTGTTATAACGCTAGGTTATTGACTATATACTTGTGTTATAACGCTAGGTTATTGACTATATACTTGGGTTATAACGCTAGGTTATTGACTATATACTTGTGTTATAACGCTAGGTTATTGACTATATACTTGGGTTATAACGCTACGTTATTGACTATATACTTGAGTTATAACGCTAGGTTATTGACTATATACTTGTGTTATAACGCTAGGTTATTGACTATATACTTGTGTTATAACGCTAGGTTATTGACTATATACTTGGGTTATAACGCTAGGTTATTGACTATATACTTGAGTTATAACGCTAGGTTATTGACTATATACTTGTGTTATAACGCTAGGTTATTGACTATATACTTGGGTTATAACGCTAGGTTATTGACTATATACTTGAGTTATAACGCTAGGTTATTGACTATATACTTGCGTTATAACGCTAGGTTATTGACTATATACTTGTGTTATAACGCTAGGTTATTGACTATATACTTGTGTTATAACGCTAGGTTATTGACTATATACTTGGGTTATAACGCTAGGTTATTGACTATATACTTGAGTTATAACGCTAGGTTATTGACTATATACTTGCGATATAACGCTGGGTTATTGACTATATATTTGTGTTATAACGCTAGGTTATTGACTATATACTTGGGTTATAACGCTAGGTTATTGACTATATACTAGAGTTATAACGCTAGGTTATTGACTATATACTTGCGTTATAACGCTAGGTTATTGACTATATACTTGTGTTATAACGCTAGGTTATTGACTATATACTTGTGTTATAACGCTAGGTTATTTACTATATACTTGTGTTATAACGCTAGGTTATTGCCTGATTATAACGCTAGGTTATTGGCTATATACTTGGGTTATAACGCTAGGTTATTGACTATATACCTGTGTTATAACGCTAAGTTATTGACTATATACTTGTGTTATAACGCTAGGTTATTTACTATATACTTGTGTTATAACGCTAGGTTATTTACTATATACTTGTGTTATAACGCTACGTTATTGACTATATACTTGAGTTATAACGCTAGGTTATTGACTATATACTTTTGTTATAACGCTAGGTTATTGACTATATGCTTGAGTTATAACGCTAGGTTATTGACTATATACTTGTGTTATAACGCTAGGTTATTGACTATATACCTGTGTTATAACGCTAGGTTATTGACTATATACTTGAGTTATAACGCTAGGTTATTGACTATATACTTGTGTTATAACGCTAGGTTATTGCCTGATTATAACGCTAGGTTATTGGCTATATACTTGGGTTATAACGCTAGGTTATTGACTATATACTTGAGTTATAACGCTAGGTTATTGACTATATACTTGTGTTATAACGCTAGGTTATTGACCATATACTTGGGTTATAACGCTACGTTATTGACTATATACTTGTGTTATAACGCTAGGTTATTGACTATATACTTGGGTTATAACGCTACGTTATTGACTATATACTTGAGTTATAACGCTAGGTTATTGACTATATACTTGTGTTATAACGCTAGGTTATTGACTATATACTTGTGTTATTACGCTAGGTTATTGACTATATACTTGGGTTATAACGCTAGGTTATTGACTATATACTAGAGTTATAACGCTAGGTTATTGACTATGTACTAGATTTATAACGCTAGGTTATTGACTATATGCTTGAGTTATAACGCTAGGTTATTGACTATATACTTGAGTTATAACGCTAGGTTATTGACTATATACTTGTGTTATAACGCTAGGTTATTGACTATATACCTGTGTTATAACGCTAGGTTATTGACTATATACTTGAGTTATAACGCTAGGTTATTGACTATATACTTGTGTTATAACGCTAGGTTATTGCCTGATTATAACGCTAGGTTATTGACTATATACTTGGGTTATAACGCTAGGTTATTGACTATATACTTGAGTTATAACGCTAGGTTATTGACTATATACTTGTGTTATAACGCTAGGTTATTGACTATATACTTGGGTTATAACGCTAGGTTATTGACTATATACTTGTGTTATAACGCTAGGTTATTGACTATATACTTGGGTTATAACGCTAGGTTATTGACTATATACTTGAGTTATAACGCTAGGTTATTGACTATATACTTGAGTTATAACGCTAGGTTATTGACTATATACTTGAGTTATAACGCTAGGTTATTGACTATATACTTGTGTTATAACGCTAGGTTATTGACTATATACTTGAGTTATAACGCTAGGTTATTGACTATATACTTGTGTTATAACGCTAGGTTATTGACTATATACTTGCGTTATAACGCTAGGTTATTGACTATATACTTGTGTTATAACGCTAGGTTATTGACTATATACTTGAGTTATAACGCTAGGTTATTGACTATATACTTGCGTTATAACGCTAGGTTATTGACTATATACTTGGGTTATAACGCTAGGTTATTGACTATATACTTGAGTTATAACGCTAGGTTATTGACTATATACTTGAGTTATAACGCTAGGTTATTGACTATATACTTGTGTTATAACGCTAGGTTATTGACTATATACTTGGGTTATAACGCTAGGTTATTGACTATATACTTGTGTTATAACGCTAGGTTATTGACTATATACTTGGGTTATAACGCTAGGTTATTGACTATATACTTGAGTTATAACGCTAGGTTATTGACTATATACTTGTGTTATAACGCTAGGTTATTGACTATATACTTGTGTTATAACGCTAGGTTATTGACTATATACTTGGGTTATAACGCTAGGTTATTGACTATATACTTGAGTTATAACGCTAGGTTATTGACTATATACTAGAGTTATAACGCTAGGTTATTGACTATATACTTGAGTTATAACGCTAGGTTATTGACTATATACTTGAGTTATAACGCTAGGTTATTGACTATATACTTGTGTTATAACGCTAGGTTATTGACTATATACTTGAGTTATAACGCTAGGTTATTGACTATATACTTGTGTTATAACGCTAGGTTATTGCCTGATTATAACGTAGGTTATTGACTATATACTTGGTTATAACGCTAGGTTATTGACTATATACTTGTGTTATAACGCTAGGTTATTGACTATATACTTGTGTTATAACGCTAGGTTATTGACTATATACTTGTGTTATAACGCTAGGTTATTGACTATATACTTGTGTTATAACGCTAGGTTATTGACTATATACTTGGGTTATAACGCTAGGTTATTGACTATATACTTGAGTTATAACGCTAGGTTATTGACTATATACTTGCGTTATAACGCTAGGTTATTGACTATATACTTGTGTTATAACGCTAGGTTATTGACTATATACTTGTGTTATAACGCTAGGTTATTGACTATATACTTGGGTTATAACGCTAGGTTATTGACTATATACTTGAGTTATAACGCTAGGTTATTGACTATATACTTGCGTTATAACGCTGGGTTATTGACTATATACTTGTGTTATAACGCTAGGTTATTGACTATATACTTGGGTTATAACGCTAGGTTATTGACTATATACTAGAGTTATAGCGCTAGGTTATTGACTATATACTTGCGTTATAACGCTAGGTTATTGACTATATACTTGTGTTATAACGCTAGGTTATTGACTATATACTTGAGTTATAACGCTAGGTTATTGACTATATACTTGCGTTATAACGCTAGGTTATTGACTATATACTTGTGTTATAACGCTAGGTTATTGATTATATACTTGAGTTATAACGCTAGGTTATTAACTATGTACTTGTGTTATAACGTTAGGTTATTGCCTGAGTTATAACGCTAGGTTATTGACTATATACTAGAGTTATAGCGCTAGGTTATTGACTATGTACTAGATTTATAACGCTAGGTTATTGACTATATGCTTGAGTTATAACGCTAGGTTATTAACTATGTACTTGTGTTATAACGTTAGGTTATTGCCTGAGTTATAACGCTAGGTTATTGACTATATACTTGAGTTATAGCGCAAGATTATTGACTATATACTTGTGTTATAACGCTAGGTTATTGACTATATACTTGGGTTATAACGCTAGGTTATTGACTATATACTTGCGTTATAACGCTAGGTTATTGACTATATACTTGTGTTATAACGCTAGGTTATTGACTATATACTTGAGTTATAACGCTAGGTTATTAACTATGTACTTGTGTTATAACGTTAGGTTATTGCCTGAGTTATAACGCTAGGTTATTGACTATATACTTGTGTTATAACGCTAGGTTATTGACTATATACTTGGGTTATAACGCTAGGTTATTGACTATATACTTGAGTTATAACGCTAGGTTATTGACTATATACTTGTGTTATAACGCTAGGTTATTGACTATATACTTGGGTTATAACGCTACGTTATTGACTATATACTTGTGTTATAACGCTAGGTTATTGACTATATACTTGGGTTATAACGCTAGGTTATTGACTATATACTAGAGTTATAACGCTAGGTTATTGACTATGTACTAGATTTATAACGCTAGGTTATTGACTATATGCTTGAGTTATAACGCTAGGTTATTAACTATTACTTGTTTATAACGTATTATTGCCTGAGTTATAACGCTAGGTTATTGACTATATACTTGAGTTATAACGCTAGGTTATTGACTATATACTTGTGTTATAACGCTAGGTTATTGACTATATACTTGCGTTATAACGCTAGGTTATTGACTATATACTTGTGTTATAACGCTAGGTTATTGACTATATACTTGAGTTATAACGCTAGGTTATTGACTATATACTTGCGTTATAACGCTAGGTTATTGACTATATACTTGGGTTATAACGCTAGGTTATTGACTATATACTTGTGTTATAACGCTAGGTTATTGACTATATACTTGTGTTATAACGCTAGGTTATTGACTATATACTTGGGTTATAACGCTAGGTTATTGACTATATACTTGAGTTATAACGCTAGGTTATTGACTATATACTTGCGTTATAACGCTAGGTTATTGACTATATACTTGTGTTATAACGCTAGGTTATTGACTATATACTTGGGTTATAACGCTAGGTTATTGACTATATACTTGAGTTATAACGCTAGGTTATTGACTATATACTTGCGTTATAACGCTAGGTTATTGACTATATACTTGTGTTATAACGCTAGGTTATTGACTATATACTTGAGTTATAACGCTAGGTTATTGACTATATACTTGCGTTATAACGCTAGGTTATTGACTATATACTTGTGTTATAACGCTAGGTTATTGATTATATACTTGAGTTATAACGCTAGGTTATTAACTATGTACTTGTGTTATAACGTTAGGTTATTGCCTGAGTTATAACGCTAGGTTATTGACTATATACTAGAGTTATAACGCTAGGTTATTGACTATGTACTAGATTTATAACGCTAGGTTATTGACTATATACTTGAGTTATAACGCTAGGTTATTGACTATATACTTGTGTTATAACGCTAGGTTATTGACTATATACTTGTGTTATAACGCTAGGTTATTGACTATATACTTGAGTTATAACGCTAGGTTATTGACTATATACTTGAGTTATAACGCTAGGTTATTGACTATATACTTGTGTTATAACGCTAGGTTATTGACTATATACTTGAGTTATAACGCTAGGTTATTGACTATATACTTGTGTTATAACGTAGGTTATTGCTGTTATAACGCTAGGTTATTGACTATATACTTAGTTATAACGCTAGGTTATTGACTATATACTTGTGTTATAACGCTAGGTTATTGACTATATACTTGGGTTATAACGCTAGGTTATTGACTATATACTAGAGTTATAACGCTAGGTTATTGACTATATACTTGCGTTATAACGCTAGGTTATTGACTATATACTTGTGTTATAACGCTAGGTTATTGACTATATACTTG
Organism: Archivesica marissinica; assembly: GCA_014843695.1. Classification (NCBI taxonomy): domain Eukaryota; kingdom Metazoa; phylum Mollusca; class Bivalvia; order Venerida; family Vesicomyidae; genus Archivesica; species Archivesica marissinica. The sequence continues at coordinate 8,893 of JABXNX010000634.1, read as the reverse complement.
TGTTATAACGCTAGGTTATTGACTATATACTTGGGTTATAACGCTAGGTTATTGACTATATACTTGAGTTATAACGCTAGGTTATTGACTATATACTTGCGTTATAACGCTGGGTTATTGACTATATACTTGTGTTATAACGCTAGGTTATTGACTATATACTTGCGTTATAACGCTAGGTTATTGACTATATACTTGTGTTATAACGCTAGGTTATTGACTATATACTTGTGTTATAACGCTAGGTTATTGACTATATACTTGTGTTATAACGCTAGGTTATTGCCTGATTATAACGCTAGGTTATTGGCTATATACTTGGGTTATAACGCTAGGTTATTGACTATATACTTGTGTTATAACGCTAGGTTATTGATTATACTTGAGTTATAACGCTAGGTTATTAACTATGTACTTGTGTTATAACGTTAGGTTATTGCCTGAGTTATAACGCTAGGTTATTGACTATATACTAGAGTTATAGCGCTAGGTTATTGACTATGTACTAGATTTATAACGCTAGGTTATTGACTATATGCTTGAGTTATAACGCTAGGTTATTAACTATGTACTTGTGTTATAACGTTAGGTTATTGCCTGAGTTATAACGCTAGGTTATTGACTATATACTTGAGTTATAGCGCAAGATTATTGACTATATACTTGTGTTATAACGCTAGGTTATTGACTATATACTTGGGTTATAACGCTAGGTTATTGACTATATACTTGCGTTATAACGCTAGGTTATTGACTATATACTTGTGTTATAACGCTAGGTTATTGACTATATACTTGAGTTATAACGCTAGGTTATTAACTATGTACTTGTGTTATAACGTTAGGTTATTGCCTGAGTTATAACGCTAGGTTATTGACTATATACTAGAGTTATAACGCTAGGTTATTGACTATATACTTGTGTTATAACGCTAGGTTATTGACTATATACTTGGGTTATAACGCTAGGTTATTGACTATATACTTGAGTTATAACGCTAGGTTATTGACTATATACTTGTGTTATAACGCTAGGTTATTGACTATATACTTGGGTTATAACGCTAGGTTATTGACTATATACTTGTGTTATAACGCTAGGTTATTGACTATATACTTGGGTTATAACGCTAGGTTATTGACTATATACTAGAGTTATAACGCTAGGTTATTGACTATGTACTAGATTTATAACGCTAGGTTATTGACTATATGCTTGAGTTATAACGCTAGGTTATTAACTATGTACTTGTGTTATAACGTAGTTATTGCCTGAGTTATAACGCTAGGTTATTGACTATATACTTGAGTTATAACGCTAGGTTATTGACTATATACTTGTGTTATAACGCTAGGTTATTGACTATATACTTGTGTTATAACGCTAGGTTATTGACTATATACTTGTGTTATAACGCTAGGTTATTGACTATATACTTGAGTTATAACGCTAGGTTATTGACTATATACTTGCGTTATAACGCTGGGTTATTGACTATATACTTGGGTTATAACGCTAGGTTATTGACTATATACTTGAGTTATAACGCTAGGTTATTGACTATATACTTGCGTTATAACGCTAGGTTATTGACTATATACTTGTGTTATAACGCTAGGTTATTGACTATATACTTGAGTTATAACGCTAGGTTATTGACTATATACTTGCGTTATAACGCTAGGTTATTGACTATATACTTGTGTTATAACGCTAGGTTATTGACTATATACTTGAGTTATAACGCTAGGTTATTGACTATATACTTGTGTTATAACGCTAGGTTATTGCCTGAGTTATAACGCTAGGTTATTGACTATATACTTGAGTTATAACGCTAGGTTATTGACTATACTTGAGTTATAACGCTAGGTTATTGACTATATACTTGAGTTATAACGCTAGGTTATTGACTATATACTTGTGTTATAACGTAGGTTATTTGGTTATAACGCTAGGTTATTGACTATATACTTGAGTTATAACGCTAGGTTATTGACTATATACTTGTGTTATAACGCTAGGTTATTGACTATATACTTGGTTATAACGCTAGGTTATTGACTATATACTTGCGTTATAACGCTAGGTTATTGACTATATACTTGTGTTATAACGCTAGGTTATTGACTATATACTTGAGTTATAACGCTAGGTTATTAACTATGTACTTGTGTTATAACGTTAGGTTATTGCCTGAGTTATAACGCTAGGTTATTGACTATATACTAGAGTTATAACGCTAGGTTATTGACTATATACTTGTGTTATAACGCTAGGTTATTGACTATATACTTGGGTTATAACGCTAGGTTATTGACTATATACTTGAGTTATAACGCTAGGTTATTGACTATATACTTGTGTTATAACGCTAGGTTATTGACTATATACTTGGGTTATAACGCTAGGTTATTGACTATATACTTGAGTTATAACGCTAGGTTATTGACTATATACTTGCGTTATAACGCTAGGTTATTGACTATATACTTGTGTTATAACGCTAGGTTATTGACTATATACTTGTGTTATAACGCTAGGTTATTGACTATATACTTGGGTTATAACGCTAGGTTATTGACTATATACTTGCGTTATAACGCTAGGTTATTGACTATATACTTGTGTTATAACGCTAGGTTATTGACTATATACTTGCGTTATAACGCTAGGTTATTGACTATATACTTGTGTTATAACGCTAGGTTATTGACTATATACTTGTGTTATAACGCTAGGTTATTTACTATATACTTGTGTTATAACGCTAGGTTATTGCCTGATTATAACGCTAGGTTATTGGCTATATACTTGGGTTATAACGCTAGGTTATTGACTATATACTTGTGTTATAACGCTAGGTTATTGATTATATACCTGTGTTATAACGCTAAGTTATTGACTATATACTTGGTTATAACGCTAGGTTATTACTATATACTTGTGTTATAACGCTAGGTTATTTACTATATACTTGTGTTATAACGCTAGGTTATTTACTATATACTTGTGTTATAACGCTACGTTATTGACTATATACTTGAGTTATAACGCTAGGTTATTGACTATATACTTTTGTTATAACGCTAGGTTATTGACTATATGCTTGAGTTATAACGCTAGGTTATTGACTATATACTTGTGTTATAACGCTAGGTTATTGACTATATACCTGTGTTATAACGCTAGGTTATTGACTATATACTTGAGTTATAACGCTAGGTTATTGACTATATACTTGTGTTATAACGCTAGGTTATTGCCTGATTATAACGCTAGGTTATTGCTATATACTTGGGTTATAACGCTAGGTTATTGACTATATACTTGAGTTATAACGCTAGGTTATTGACTATATACTTGTGTTATAACGCTAGGTTATTGACTATATACTTGGGTTATAACGCTAGGTTATTGACTATATACTTGTGTTATAACGCTAGGTTATTGACTATATACTTGGGTTATAACGCTAGGTTATTGACTATATACTTGAGTTATAACGCTAGGTTATTGACTATATACTAGAGTTATAACGCTAGGTTATTGACTATATACTTGAGTTATAACGCTAGGTTATTAACTATGTACTTGTGTATAACTAGTTATTGCCTGAGTTATAACGCTAGGTTATTGACTATATACTTGAGTTATAACGCTAGGTTATTGACTATATACTTGTGTTATAACGCTAGGTTATTGACTATATACTTGTGTTATAACGCTAGGTTATTGACTATATACTTGTGTTATAACGCTAGGTTATTGACTATATACTTGAGTTATAACGCTAGGTTATTGACTATATACTTGCGTTATAACGCTAGGTTATTGACTATATACTTGGGTTATAACGCTAGGTTATTGACTATATACTTGAGTTATAACGCTAGGTTATTGACTATATACTTGCGTTATAACGCTAGGTTATTGACTATATACTTGTGTTATAACGCTAGGTTATTGACTATATACTTGTGTTATAACGCTAGGTTATTGACTATATACTTGAGTTATAACGCTAGGTTATTGACTATATACTTGTGTTATAACGCTAGGTTATTGACTATATACTTGTGTTATAACGCTAGGTTATTGACTATATACTTGAGTTATAACGCTAGGTTATTGACTATATACTTGTGTTATAACGCTAGGTTATTGCCTGATTATAACGCTAGGTTATTGGCTATATACTTGGGTTATAACGCTAGGTTATTGACTATATACTTGAGTTATAACGCTAGGTTATTGACTATATACTTGTGTTATAACGCTAGGTTATTGACTATATACTTGGGTTATAACGCTAGGTTATTGACTATATACTTGTGTTATAACGCTAGGTTATTGACTATATACTTGTGTTATAACGCTAGGTTATTGACTATATACTTGGGTTATAACGCTAGGTTATTGACTATATACTTGAGTTATAACGCTAGGTTATTGACTATATACTTGGGTTATAACGCTAGGTTATTGACTATATACTTGAGTTATAACGCTAGGTTATTGACTATATACTTGAGTTATAACGCTAGGTTATTGACTATATACTTGTGTTATAACGCTAGGTTATTGACTATATACTTGTGTTATAACGCTAGGTTATTGACTATATACTTGTGTTATAACGCTAGGTTATTGACTATATACTTGGGTTATAACGCTAGGTTATTGACTATATACTTGTGTTATAACGCTAGGTTATTGACTATATACCTGCGTTATAACGCTAGGTTATTGACTATATACTTGTGTTATAACGCTAGGTTATTGACTATATACTTGAGTTATAACGCTAGGTTATTGACTATATACTTGCGTTATAACGCTAGGTTATTGACTATATACTTGGGTTATAACGCTAGGTTATTGACTATATACTTGAGTTATAACGCTAGGTTATTGACTATATACTTGAGTTATAACGCTAGGTTATTGACTATATACTTGTGTTATAACGCTAGGTTATTGACCATATACTTGGGTTATAACGCTACGTTATTGACTATATACTTGTGTTATAACGCTAGGTTATTGACTATATACTTGGGTTATAACGCTACGTTATTGACTATATACTTGAGTTATAACGCTAGGTTATTGACTATATACTTGTGTTATAACGCTAGGTTATTGACTATATACTTGTGTTATTACGCTAGGTTATTGACTATATACTTGGGTTATAACGCTAGGTTATTGACTATATACTAGAGTTATAACGCTAGGTTATTGACTATGTACTAGATTTATAACGCTAGGTTATTGACTATATGCTTGAGTTATAACGCTAGGTTATTGACTATATACTTGAGTTATAACGCTAGGTTATTGACTATATACTTGTGTTATAACGCTAGGTTATTGACTATATACCTGTGTTATAACGCTAGGTTATTGACTATATACTTGAGTTATAACGCTAGGTTATTGACTATATACTTGTGTTATAACGCTAGGTTATTGCCTGATTATAACGCTAGGTTATTGGCTATATACTTGGGTTATAACGCTAGGTTATTGACTATATACTTGAGTTATAACGCTAGGTTATTGACTATATACTTGTGTTATAACGCTAGGTTATTGACTATATACTTGGGTTATAACGCTAGGTTATTGACTATATACTTGTGTTATAACGCTAGGTTATTGACTATATACTTGTGTTATAACGCTAGGTTATTGACTATATACTTGTGTTATAACGCTAGGTTATTGACTATATACTTGTGTTATAACGCTAGGTTATTGACTATATACTTGGGTTATAACGCTAGGTTATTGACTATATACTTGAGTTATAACGCTAGGTTATTGACTATATACTTGTGTTATAACGCTAGGTTATTGACTATATACTTGGGTTATAACGCTAGGTTATTGACTATATACTTGTGTTATAACGCTAGGTTATTGACTATATACTTGGGTTATAACGCTAGGTTATTGACTATATACTTGAGTTATAACGCTAGGTTATTGACTATATACTTGAGTTATAACGCTAGGTTATTGACTATATACTTGAGTTATAACGCTAGGTTATTGACTATATACTTGTGTTATAACGTAGTTATTGCCTGAGTTATAACGCTAGGTTATTGACTATATACTTGAGTTATAACGCTAGGTTATTGACTATATACTTGTGTTATAACGCTAGGTTATTGACTATATACCTGCGTTATAACGCTAGGTTATTGACTATATACTTGTGTTATAACGCTAGGTTATTGACTATATACTTGTGTTATAACGCTAGGTTATTGACTATATACTTGGGTTATAACGCTAGGTTATTGACTATATACTTGAGTTATAACGCTAGGTTATTGACTATATACTTGTGTTATAACGCTAGGTTATTGACTATATACTTGTGTTATAACGCTAGGTTATTGACTATATACTTGTGTTATAACGCTAGGTTATTGACTATATACTTGAGTTATAACGCTAGGTTATTGACTATATACTTGTGTTATAACGCGTTATTGTGTTATAACGCTAGGTTATTGACTATATACTTGTGTTATAACGCTAGGTTATTGACTATATACTTGTGTTATAACGCTAGGTTATTGACTATATACTTGAGTTATAACGCTAGGTTATTGACTATATACTTGTGTTATAACGCTAGGTTATTGACTATATACTTGTGTTATAACGCTAGGTTATTGACTATATACTTGGGTTATAACGCTAGGTTATTGACTATATACTTGAGTTATAACGCTAGGTTATTGACTATATACTTGTGTTATAACGCTAGGTTATTGACTATATACTTGTGTTATAACGCTAGGTTATTGACTATATACTTGGGTTATAACGCTAGGTTATTGACTATATACTTGAGTTATAACGCTAGGTTATTGACTATATACTTGTGTTATAACGCTAGGTTATTGACTATATACTTGAGTTATAACGCTAGGTTATTGACTATATACTTGAGTTATAACGCTAGGTTATTGACTATATACTTGTGTTATGGGACCTTAAACCGAGATCTCGTGTCGGTGCTTTACACCGTGTACGTAAAAGAACCAGAGGAGACTCTGGAATGGATCTCAGGCGTCACTCATATGGGCAACCGGTAGCGACGATAAATAAACTTGGAAAACCCACACAGAGCACAATAATCCATGTCACCAATAGCAGCTGGAGAGTCGCCATATCACATGACACCCCCCCCCAATTACCATACATCCCTAACATTGAAAACTTTACTCACACACGGCAAAAAGCACAATAATTAAATCCATATAGTTCGCCATTCTGGTGCGCAAGTTTAAATGTTTACAGTGAAAACACCCCTTCGAACATTTATCCTCTAATCTATATGATTAAATCTTATCATTTTGATAATGCACTGTGAAAGTGGGGGTAGACTAAATCGACACACTAGATTGTATATAACCTAAATCGACACACTAGATTGTATATAACCTAAATCGACACACTAGATTGTATATAACCTAAATCGACACACTAGATTGTATATAACCTAAATCGACTCACTAGATTGTATATAACCTAAATCGACACACTAGATTGTATATAACCTAAATCGACTCACTAGATTGTATATAACCTAAATCGCCACACTAGATTGTATATAACCTAAATCGCCACACTAGATTGTATATAACCTAAATCGACTCACTAGATTGTATATAACCTAAATCGACACACTAGATTGTATATAACCTAAATCGCCACACTAGATTGTATATAACCTAAATCGACACACTAGATTGTATATAACCTAAATCGACTCACTAGATTGTATATAACCTAAATCGACACACTAGATTGTATATAACCTAAATCGACTCACTAGATTGTATATAACCTAAATCGCCACACTAGATTGTATATAACCTAAATCGCCACACTAGATTGTATATAACCTAAATCGACTCACTAGATTGTATATAACCTAAATCGACACACTAGATTGTATATAACCTAAATCGCCACACTAGATTGTATATAACCTAAATCGACACACTAGATTGTATATAACCTAAATCGACTCACTAGATTGTATATAACCTAAATCGACACACTAGATTGTATATAACCTAAATCGACTCACTAGATTGTATTTAACCTAAATCGACTCACTAGATTGTATATAACCTAAATCGACCCACTAGATTGTATATAACCTAAATCGACACACTAGATTGTATATAACCTAAATCGACTCACTATATTGTATATAACCTATTGCGAATCAATTGTCATAAAACAAATCAGACATCAAATTTGCAATATGTCAACCACTCTGTAGTAAACTATCTGACGACATACGCTAAAAGTATTGTACTTTTTCTGACTTCCTGGGGACTTTTTTGGAAATGTTTATTGAGTTTATTTGATGTTCAGAAATATGTATATACATGTATGAGCATTAGTGTTATCTTCGTGAACATGTAAATGTGCAGATATTTATCAGCCAGACGACCGTCCGTCCGTAACATTTACATTAATTTCCAATCTCTAAATTGAGTGATTATAATACAGTTAATGTTCAACTATCTGGCAATATTTGTCTAGTCCAGATTATAATACAGTTAATGTTCAACTATCTGGCAATATTTGTCTAGTTCAGATTATAATACAGTTAATGTTCAACTATCTGGCAATATTTGTCTAGTTCAGATTATAATACAGTTAATGTTCAACTATCTGGCAATATTTGTCTAGTTCAGATTATAATACAGTTAATGTTCAACTATCTGGCAATATTTGTCTAGTTCAGATTCGATAGACAGCATTGATTCATATTCAGATAAATCGATGGATCGGCGAGTAGCAGATGCGCTTACTCTTTGTCTAAAGTACAATATAATCAGATTACAG
>JABXNX010000633.1:0-15072 GCA_014843695.1 Archivesica marissinica | reverse complement strand
ACCTGTAATTACATGTACTATGAACGAGAGTGCTGATACATTTAATTACATGTACTATGAAAGAACTAGAGTGCTGATACCTGTAATTACATGTACTATGAACGAACTAGAGTGCTGATACCTGTAATTACATGTACTATGAACTAGAGTGCTGATACCTCTAATTACATGTACTATGAACTAGAGTGCTGAAACCTCTAATTACATGTACTATGAACTAGAGTGCTGATACCTGTAATTACATGTACTATGAACTAGAGTGCTGATACCTGTAATTACATGTACTATGAACTAGAGTGCTGATACCTGTAAGTACATGTACTATGAACGAGAGTGCTGATACCTATAATTACATGTACTATGAACGATAGAGTGCTGATACCTGTAATTACATGTATATGAACTAGAGTGCTGATACCTATAATTACATGTACTATGAACTAGAGTGCTGATACCTGTAAGTACATGTACTATGAACTAGAGTGCTGATACCTATAATTACATGTACTATGAACTAGAGTGCTGATACCTATAATTACATGTACTATGAACTAGAGTGCTGATACCTATAATTACATGTACTATGAACTAGAGTGCTGATACCTATAATTACATGTACTATGAACTAGAGTGCTGATACCTGTAATTACATGTACTATGACGAGAGTGCTGATACCTATAATTACATGTACTATGAACTAGAGTGCAGATACCTGTAATTACATGTAATATGAACTGAGTGCAGATACCTATGATTACATGTACTATGAACGTGGTGTGTGTTTGTTGTTTGTGGTATAATTACATGTTCTATGAACTAGAGTGCAGATACCAATAATTACATGTACTATGAACGAGAGTGCTGATACATGTAATTACATGTACTATGAACTAGAGTGCTGTTACCTATAATTACATGTACTATGAACTAGAGTGCTGATACCTGTAATTACATGTACTATGAACTAGAGTGCTGATACCTATACTTACATGTACTATGAACTAGAGTGCAGAGACCTGTAATTACATGTACTATGAACTAGAGTCCAGTTACCTATAATTACATGTACTATGAACTAGAGTGCTGATACATGTAATTACATGTACTATGAACGAGAGTGCTGATACCAATAATTACATGTACTATGAACGAACTAGAGTGCTGATACCTGTAATTACATGTACTATGAACGAGAGTGCTGATACCTATAATTACATGTACTATGAACTAGAGTGCATATACCTGTACTTACATGTACTATGAACGAGAGTGCTGATACCTCTAATTACATGTACTATGAACGAACTAGAGTGCTGATACCTGTAATTACATGTACTATGAACGAGAGTGCTGATACCTATAATTACATGTACTATGAACGAGAGTGCATAGACCTGTAATTACATGTACTATGAACTAGAGTGCTGATACCTCTAATTACATGTACTATGAACGAACTAGAGTGCTGATACCTGTAATTACATGTACTATGAACGAGAGTGCTGATACATTTAATTACATGTACTATGAAAGAACTAGAGTGCTGATACCTGTAATTACATGTACTATGAACGAACTAGAGTGCTGATACCTATAATGACATGTACTATGAACTAAATTGATGATACCACTAATTACATGTACTATGAACTAGAGTGCTGATACCTATAATTATATGTACTATGAACGAGAGTGCTGATAACTATACTTACATGTACTATGAACTAGAGTGCAGATACCTGTAAGTACATGTACTATGAACTAGAGTGCTGATACTTATAATTACATGTACTATGAACTAGAGTGCAGAGACCTGTAATTAAATGTACTATGAACTAGAGTGCAGTTACCTATAATTACATGTACTATGAACTAGAGTGCAGATACCTATAATTACATGTACTATGAACGAGAGTGCTGATACCTATAATTACATGTACTATGAACGAGAGTGCTGATACCTGTAATTACATGTACTATGAAAGAGAGAGCTGATACCTATAATTACATGTACTATGAACGAACTAGAGAGATGATATCTGTAATTACATGTACTATGAACGAGAGTGCTGATACCTGTAATTACATGTACTATGAACTAGAGTGCTGATACCTGTAATTACATGTACTATGAACTAGAGTGCTGATACCTATAATTACATGTACTATGAACGAGAGTGCTGATACCTGTAAGTACATGTACTATGAACTAGAGTGCTGATACCTGTAATTACATGTACTATGAACGAGAGTGCTGATACCTATAATTACATGTACGAACTAGAGTGCTGAACCTTATAATTACTATGAACGAGAGTGCTGATACTTATTACATGTCTATGAAGAACTAGAGTGCTGATACCTGTAATTCATGTACTATGAACGAGAGTCTGATACCTATAATTACAGTACTATAACTAGAGTGGATACCTTAATTACATGTACTATGAAAGAGTGCTGATACCTATAATTACATGTACTATGAACAGGGATACCTATAATTACATGTACTATGACGAGAGTGCTGATACCTGTAATTACATGTACTATGAACGAGAGTGCTGATACCTGTAATTACATGTACTATGAACTAGAGTGCTGATACCTATAATTACATGTACTATGAACTAGAGTGCTGATACCTATAATTACATGTACTATGAACGAGAGTGCTGATACCTATAATTACATGTACTATGAACTAGAGTGCTGATACCTATAATTACATGTACTATGAACTAGAGTGCTGATACCTATAATTACATGTACTATGAACGAGAGTGCTGATACCTATAATTACATGTACTATGAACTAGAGTGCTGATACCTATAATTACATGTACTATGAACTAGAGTGCTGATACCTATAATTACATGTACTATGAACGAGAGTGCTGATACCTATAATTACATGTACTATGAACGAACTAGAGTGCTGATACCTGTAATTACATGTACTATGAACGAGAATGCTGATACCTATAATTACATGTACTATGAACTAGAGAGCAGATACCTGTAATTACATGTACTATGAAAGAGATAGCTGATACCTATAATTACATGTACTATGAACGAACTAGAGAGATGATACCTGTAATTACATGTACTATGAACGAGAGTGCTGATACCTGTAATTACATGTACTATGAACGAGAGTGCTGATACCTGTAATTACATGTACTATGAACTAGAGTGCTGATACCTATAATTACATGTACTATGAACGAGAGTGCTGATACCTGTAATTACATGTACTATGAACTAGAGTGCTGATACCTATAATTACATGTACTATGAACTAGAGTGCTGATACCTATAATTATATGTACTATGAACGAGAGTGCTGATACCTATAATTACATGTACTATGAACGAACTAGAGTGCTGATACCTGTAATTACATGTACTATGAACTAGAGTGCTAAAACCTCTAATTACATGTACTATGAACTAGAGTGCAGAGACCTGTAATTACATGTACTATGAACTAGAGTGCTGATACCTATAATTACATGTACTATGAACTAGAGTGCTGAAACCTCTAATTACATGTACTATGAACTAGAGTGCAGAGACCTGTAATTACATGTACTATGAACTAGAGTACGGATACCTGTAATTACATGTACTATGAACTAGTGTGCTGATACCTATACTTACATGTACTATGCACGAACTAGAGTGCTGGTACCTATAATTACATGTACTATGAACTATGGTGCTGAAACCTCTAATTACATGTACTATGAACTAGAGTGCAGAGACCTGTAATTACATGTACTATGAACTAGAGTGCTGATACCTGTAATTACATGTACTATGAACTAGAGTACTGATACCTATAATTACATGTACTATGCACGAGAGTGCTGATACCTGTAATTACATGTACTATGAACTAGAGTGCTGATACCTATAATTACATGTACTATGAACGAACTAGAGTGCTGATACCTATAATTACATGTACTATGCACGAGAGTGCTGATACCTGTAAGTACATGTACTATGAACTAGAGTGCTGATACCTGTAATTACATGTACTATGAACGATCTAGAGTGCTGATACCTGTAAGTACATGTACTATGAACTAGAGTGCTGATACCTATAATTACATGTACTATGAACGAGAGTGCTGATACCTGTAATTACATGTACTATGAACGAGAGTGCTAATACCTATAATTACATGTACTATGAACGAGAGTGCTGATACCTGTAAGTACATGTACTATGAACTAGAGTGCTGATACCTGTAATTACATGTACTATGAACGAGAGTGCTGATACCTATAATTACATGTACTATGAACGAGAGTGCTGATACCTATAATTACATGTACTATGAACTAGAGTGCTGATACCTATAATTACATGTACTATGAACTAGAGTGCTGATACCTATAATTATATGTACTATGAACGAGAGTGCTGATAACTATACTTACATGTACTATGAACTAGAGTGCAGATACCTGTAAGTACATGTACTATGAACTAGAGTGCTGATACCTATAATTACATGTACTATGAACTAGAGTGCAGAGACCTGTAATTAAATGTACTATGAACTAGAGTGCAGTTACCTATAATTACATGTACTATGAACTAGAGTGCAGATACCTATAATTACATGTACTATGAACGAGAGTGCTGATACCTATAATTACATGTACTATGAACGAGAGTGCTGATACCTGTAATTACATGTACTATGAAAGAGAGAGCTGATACCTATAATTACATGTACTATGAACGAACTAGAGAGATGATATCTGTAATTACATGTACTATGAACGAGAGTGCTGATACCTGTAATTACATGTACTATGAACTAGAGTGCTGATACCTGTAATTACATGTACTATGAACTAGAGTGCTGATACCTATAATTACATGTACTATGAACGAGAGTGCTGATACCTGTAAGTACATGTACTATGAACTAGAGTGCTGATACCTGTAATTACATGTACTATGAACGAGAGTGCTGATACCTATAATTACATGTACTATGAACGAGAGTGCTGATACCTATAATTACATGTACTATGAACTAGAGTGCTGATACCTATAATTACATGTACTATGAACTAGAGTGCTGATACCTATAATTATATGTACTATGAACGAGAGTGCTGATACCTATAATTACATGTACTATGAACGAACTAGAGTGCTGATACGATACCTTCATGTACTATGAACTAGAGAGCAGATACCTGTAATTACATGTACTATGAAAGAGATAGCTGATACCTATAATTACATGTACTATGAACGAACTAGAGAGATGATACCTGTAATTACATGTACTATGAACGAGAGTGCTGATACCTGTAATTACATGTACTATGAACGAGAGTGCTGATACCTGTAATTACATGTACTATGAACTAGAGTGCTGATACCTATAATTACATGTACTATGAACGAGAGTGCTGATACCTGTAAGTACATGTACTATGAACTAGAGTGCTGATACCTATAATTACATGTACTATGAACTAGAGTGCTGATACCTATAATTATATGTACTATGAACGAGAGTGCTGATACCTATAATTACATGTACTATGAACGAACTAGAGTGCTGATACCTGTAATTACATGTACTATGAACTAGAGTGCTAAAACCTCTAATTACATGTACTATGAACTAGAGTGCAGAGACCTGTAATTACATGTACTATGAACTAGAGTGCTGATACCTATAATTACATGTACTATGAACTAGAGTGCTGAAACCTCTAATTACATGTACTATGAACTAGAGTGCAGAGACCTGTAATTACATGTACTATGAACTAGAGTACGGATACCTGTAATTACATGTACTATGAACTAGTGTGCTGATACCTATACTTACATGTACTATGCACGAACTAGAGTGCTGGTACCTATAATTACATGTACTATGAACTATGGTGCTGAAACCTCTAATTACATGTACTATGAACTAGAGTGCAGAGACCTGTAATTACATGTACTATGAACTAGAGTGCTGATACCTGTAATTACATGTACTATGAACTAGAGTACTGATACCTATAATTACATGTACTATGCACGAGAGTGCTGATACCTGTAAGTACATGTACTATGAACTAGAGTGCTGATACCTATAATTACATGTACTATGAACGAACTAGAGTGCTGATACCTATAATTACATGTACTATGCACGAGAGTGCTGATACCTGTAAGTACATGTACTATGAACTAGAGTGCTGATACCTGTAATTACATGTACTATGAACGATCTAGAGTGCTGATACCTGTAAGTACATGTACTATGAACTAGAGTGCTGATACCTATAATTACATGTACTATGAACGAGAGTGCTGATACCTGTAATTACATGTACTATGAACGAGAGTGCTAATACCTATAATTACATGTACTATGAACTAGAGTGCTGAAACCTCTAATTACATGTACTATGAACTAGAGTGCAGATACCTATAATTACATGTACTATGAACGAGAGTGCAGATACCTATAATTACATGTACTATGAACGAGAGTGCTGATACCTATAATTACATGTACTATGAGTGAGAGTGCTGATACCTGTAATTACATGTACTATGAACTAGAGTGCTGATACCTATATTTACATGTACTATGAACGAGAGTGCTGATACCTATAATTACATGTACTATGAACGAGAGTGCTGATACCTGTAATTACATGTACTATGAACTAGAGTGCTGATACCTATAATTACATGTACTATGCACGAGAGTGCTGATACCTATAATTACATGTACTATGCACGAGAGTGCTGATACCTATAATTACATGTACTATGCACGAGAGTGCTGATACCTATAATTACATGTACTATGAACTAGAGTGCTGATACCTATAATTACATGTACTATGAACGAGAGTGCTGATACCTGTAATTACATGTACTATGAACGAGAGTGCTGATACCTGTAATTACATGTACTATGAACTAGAGTGCTGATACCTATAATTACATGTACTATGAACGAGAGTGCTGATACCTATAATTGCATGTACTATGAACTAGAGTGCAGATACCGATAATTACATGTACTATGAACTAGAGTGCTGATACCTGTAATTACATGTACTATGAACGAGAGTGCTGATACCTATAATTACATGTACTATGAACTAGAGTGCTGATACCTGTAATTACATGTACTATGAACTAGAGTGCAGATACCTATAATTACATGTACTATGAACTAGAGTGCAGATACCTATAATTACATGTACTATGAACGAGAGTGCTGATAACTATAAGTACATGTACTATGAACGAACTAGAGTGCTGATACCTATAATTACATGTACTATGAACTAGAGTGCTGAAACGTCTAATTACATGTACTATGAACTAGAGTGCAGATACCTGTAATTACATGTACTATGAACTAGAGTGCTGATACCTATAATTACATGTACTATGAACGAGAGTGCTGATACCTATAATTACATGTACTATGAACGAGAGTGCTGATACCTGTAATGACATATAATATGAACTAGAGTGCAGATACCTATAATTACATGTACTATGAACGAACTAGAGTGCTGATACATGTAAGTACATGTACTATGAACTAGAGTGCTGATACCTATAATTACATGTACTATGAACTAGAGTGCTGATACCTATAATTACATGTACTATGAACTAGAGTGCTGATACCTGTAATTACATGTACTATGAACTAGAGTGCTGATACCTTAATTACATGTACTATGAACTAGAGTGCTGATACCTGTAATTACATGTACTATGAACTAGAGTGCTGATACCTTAATTACATGTACTATGAACTAGAGTGCTGATACCTTAATTACATGTACTATGAACTAGAGTGCTGATACCTCTAATTACATGTACTATGAACTAGAGTGCTGATACCTATAATTACATGTAATATGAACTAGAATGCTGATACCTGTAATTACATGTACTATGACGAGAGTGCAGATACCTATAATTACATGTACTATGAACTAGAGTGCAGATACCTGTAATTACATGTAATATGAACTAGAGTGCAGATACCTATAATTACATGTACTATGAACTAGAGTGCTGATACCTATAATTACATGTACTATGAACGAGAGTGCTGATACCTGTAATTACATGTACTATGAACGAGAGTGCTGATACCTGTAATTACATGTACTATGAACTAGAGTGCTGATACCTATAATTACATGTACTATGAACGAGAGTGCTGATACCTATAATTACATGTACTATGAACTAGAGTGCAGATACCGATAATTACATGTACTATGAACTAGAGTGCTGATACCTGTAATTACATGTACTATGAACGAGAGTGCTGATACCTATAATTACATGTACTATGAACTAGAGTGCAGATAACTATAATTACATGTACTATGAACGAGAGTGCTGATAACTATAAGTACATGTACTATGAACGAACTAGAGTGCTGATACCTATAATTACATGTACTATGAACTAGAGTGCTGAAACGTCTAATTACATGTACTATGAACTAGAGTGCAGATACCTGTAATTACATGTACTATGAACTAGAGTGCTGATACCTATAATTACATGTACTATGAACGAGAGTGCTGATACCTATAATTACATGTACTATGAACGAACTAGAGTGCTGATACCTGTAATGACATGTAATATGAACTAGAGTGCAGATACCTATAATTACATGTACTATGAACGAACTAGAGTGCTGATACATGTAAGTACATGTACTATGAACTAGAGTGCTGATACCTATAATTACATGTACTATGAACTAGAGTGCTGAAACCTCTAATTACATGTACTATGAACTAGAGTGCAGATACCTGTAATTACATTGTACTATGAACTAGAGTGCTGATACCTATAATTACATGTAATATGAACTAGAATGCTGATACCTGTAATTACATGTACTATGACGAGAGTGCAGATACCTATAATTACATGTACTATGAACTAGAGTGCAGATACCTGTAATTACATGTAATATGAACTAGAGTGCAGATACCTATGATTACATGTACTATGAACGAACTAGAGTGCTGATGCCTATTAGTACATGTACTATGAACTAGAGTGCAGTTACCTATAATTACATGTTCTATGAACTAGAGTGCAGATACCAATAATTACATGTACTATGAACGAGAGTGCTGATACATGTAATTACATGTACTATGAACTAGAGTGCAGTTACCTATAATTACATGTACTATGAACTAGAGTGCTGATACCTGTAATTACATGTACTATGAACTAGAGTGCTGATACCTATACTTACATGTACTATGAACTAGAGTGCAGAGACCTGTAATTACATGCACTATGAACTAGAGTCCAGTTACCTATAATTACATGTACTATGAACTAGAGTGCTGATACATGTAATTACATGTACTATGAACGAGAGTGCTGATACCAATAATTACATGTACTATGAACGAACTAGAGTGCTGATACCTGTAATTACATGTACTATGAACGAGAGTGCTGATACCTATAATTACATGTACTATGAACTAGAGTGCATATACCTGTAATTACATGTACTATGAACGAGAGTGCTGATACCTCTAATTACATGTACTATGAACGAACTAGAGTGCTGATACCTGTAATTACATGTACTATGAACGAGAGTGCTGATACCTATAATTACATGTACTATGAACGAGAGTGCATATACCTGTAATTACATGTACTATGAACTAGAGTGCTGATACCTCTAATTACATGTACTATGAACGAACTAGAGTGCTGATACCTGTAATTACATGTACTATGAACGAGAGTGCTGATACATTTAATTACATGTACTATGAAAGAACTAGAGTGCTGATACCTGTAATTACATGTACTATGAACGAACTAGAGTGCTGATACCTATAATTACATGTACTATGAACTAAAGTGCTGATACCACTAATTACATGTACTATGAACTAGAGTGCTGAAACCTCTAATTACATGTACTATGAACTAGAGTGCTGAAACCTGTAATTACATATACTATGAACTAGAGTGCTGATACCTGTAATTACATGTACTATGAACTAGAGTGCTGATACCTGTAAGTACATGTACTATGAACGAGAGTGCTGATACCTATAATTACATGTACTATGAACGAACTAGAGTGCTGATACCTGTAATGACATGTAATATGAACTAGAGTGCAGATACCTATAATTACATGTACTATGATCGAACTAGAGTGCTGATACATGTAAGTACATGTACTATGAACTAGAGTGCTGATACCTATAATTACATGTACTATGAACTAGAGTGCTGAAACCTCTAATTACATGTACTATGAACTAGAGTGCAGAGACCTGTAATTACATTGTACTATGAACTAGAGTGCTGATACCTATAATTACATGTAATATGAACTAGAATGCTGATACCTGTAATTACATGTACTATGACGAGAGTGCAGATACCTATAATTACATGTACTATGAACTAGAGTGCAGATACCTGTAATTACATGTAATATGAACTAGAGTGCAGATACCTATGATTACATATACTATGAACGAACTAGAGTGCTGATGTCTATTAGTACATGTACTATGAACTAGAGTGCAGTTACCTATAATTACATGTTCTATGAACTAGAGTGCAGATACCAATAATTACATGTACTATGAACGAGAGTGCTGATACATGTAATTACATGTACTATGAACTAGAGTGCAGTTACCTATAATTACATGTACTATGAACTAGAGTGCTGATACCTGTAATTACATGTACTATGAACTAGAGTGCTGATACCTATACTTACATGTACTATGAACTAGAGTGCAGAGACCTGTAATTACATGCACTATGAACTAGAGTCCAGTTACCTATAATTACATGTACTATGAACTAGAGTGCTGATACATGTAATTACATGTACTATGAACGAGAGTGCTGATACCAATAATTACATGTACTATGAACGAACTAGAGTGCTGATACCTGTAATTACATGTACTATGAACGAGAGTGCTGATACCTATAATTACATGTACTATGAACTAGAGTGCATATACCTGTACTTACATGTACTATGAACGAGAGTGCTGATACCTCTAATTACATGTACTATGAACGAACTAGAGTGCTGATACCTGTAATTACATGTACTATGAACGAGAGTGCTGATACCTATAATTACATGTACTATGAACGAGAGTGCATAGACCTGTAATTACATGTACTATGAACTAGAGTGCTGATACCTCTAATTACATGTACTATGAACGAACTAGAGTGCTGATACCTGTAATTACATGTACTATGAACGAGAGTGCTGATACATTTAATTACATGTACTATGAAAGAACTAGAGTGCTGATACCTGTAATTACATGTACTATGAACGAACTAGAGTGCTGATACCTATAATTACATGTACTATGAACTAAATTGATGATACCACTAATTACATGTACTATGAACTAGAGTGCTGAAACCTCTAATTACATGTACTATGAACTAGAGTGCTGATACCTGTAATTACATATACTATGAACTAGAGTGCTGATACCTGTAATTACATGTACTATGAACTAGTGTGCTGATACCTGTAAGTACATGTACTATGAACGAGAGTGCTGATACCTATAATTACATGTACTATGCACGAGAGTGCTGATACCTGTAAGTACATGTACTATGAACGAGAGTGCTGATACCTGTAATTACATGTACTATGCACGAGAGTGCTGATACCTGTAAGTACATGTACTATGAACGAGAGTGCTGATACCTGTAATTACATGTACTATGAACGAGAGTGCTGATACCTATAATTACATGTACTATGAACTAGAGTGCTGATACCTGTAATTACATGTACTATGAACTAGAGTGCAGATACCTATAATTACATGTACTATGAACGAGAGTGCAGATACCTATAATTACATGTACTATGAACGAGAATGCTGATACCTATAATTACATGTACTATGAACTAGAGTGCAGATACCTGTAATTACATGTACTATGAACTAGAGTGCTGATACCTATAATTACATGTACTATGAACGAGAGTGCTGATACCTATAATTACATGTACTATGAACTAGAGTGCAGATACCTGTAATTACATGTACTATGAACTAGAGTGCTGATACCTATAATTACATGTACTATGAACGAGAGTGCTGATACCTATAATTACATGTACTATGAACTAGAGTGCTGATACCTGTAATTACATGTACTATGAACTAGAGTGCAGATACCTGTAATTACATGTACTATGAACTAGAGTGCTGATACCTATAATTACATGTACTATGAACGAGAGTGCAGATACCTCTAATTACATGTACTATGAACTAGAGTGCAGATACATGTAATTACATGTACTATGAACGAGAGTGCAGATACCTATAATTACATGTACTATGAACGAGAGTGCAGATACCTATAATTACATGTACTATGAACGAGAGTGCAGATACCTATAATTACATGTACTATGAACGAGAGTGCTGATACCTATAATTACATGTACTATGAACGAACTAGAGTGCTGATACCTGTAATTACATGTAATATGAACTAGAGTGCAGATACCTCTAATTACATGTACTATGAACTAGAGTGCTGAAACCTCTAATTACATGTACTATGAACTAGAGTGCTGATACCTGTAATTACATGTACTATGAACTAGAGTGCTCATACCTGTAATTACATGTGCTATAAACTAGAGTGCTGATACCTATAATTACATGTACTATGAACTAGAGTGCTGAAACCTCTAATTACATGTACTATGAACTAGAGTGCTGATACCTGTAAGTACATGTACTATGAACGAGAGTGCTGATACCTGTAATTACATGTACTATGAACTAGAGTGCTGATACCTATAATTACATGTACTATGAACGAGAGTGCTGATACCTCTAATTACATGTACTATGAACTAGAGTGCTGATACCTATAATTACATGTACTATGAACGAGAGTGCTGATACCTGTAAGTACATGTACTATGAACTAGAGTGCTGATACCTGTAATTACATGTACTATGAACGAGAGTGCTGATACCTATAATTACATGTACTATGAACGAGAGTGCTGATACCTATAATTACATGTACTATGAACGAACTAGAGTGCTGATACCTGTAATTACATGTACTATGAACTAGAGTGCTGATACCTATAATTACATGTACTATGAACGAACTAGAGTGCTGATACCTGTAATTACATGTACTATGAACTAGAGTGCTGATACCTATAATTACATGTACTATGAACTAGAGTGCTGAAACCTCTAATTACATGTACTATGAACTAGAGTGCAGAAACCTGTAATTACATGTACTATGAACTAGAGTGCTGATACCTGTAATTACATGTATGATACCTGTAATTACATGTATATGAACTAGAGTGCATACCTTATTACATGTACTATGACGGTGCTGATCCTTAGTACATGTACTATGAACTAGAGTGCGTACCTTAATTACATGTACTATGAACTAGAGTGCAGATACCTATAATTACATGTACTATGAACGAGAGTGCTGATACCTGTAATTACATGTACTATGAACTAGAGTGCTGTTACCTATAATTACATGTACTATGAACTAGAGTGCTGATACCTATAATTACATGTACTATGAACTAGAGTGCTGATACCTGTAATTACATGTACTATGAACTAGAGTTCTGATACCTATAATTACATGTACTATGAACTAGAGTGCTGATACCTGTAATTACATGTACTATGAACTAGAGTGCTGATACCTATAATTACATGTACTATGAACTAGAGTGCTGATACCTGTAATTACATGTACTATGAACTAGAGTGCTGATACCTATAATTACATGTACTATGAACTAGAGTGCTGATACCTGTAATTACATGTACTATGAACTAGAGTGCTGTTACCTATAATTACATGTACTATGAACGAGAGTGCTGATACCTATAATTACATGTACTATGAACGTAGAGTGCTGATACCTATAATTACATGTACTATGAACGATAGAGTGCTGATACCTGTAATTACATGTACTATGAACGAGAGTGCTGATACCTATAATTACATGTACTATGAACGAACTAGAGTGCTGATACCTGTAATTACATGTACTATGAACGATCTAGAGTGCTGAAACCTCTAATTACATGTACTATGAACTAGAGTGCAGATACCTGTAATTACATGTACTATGAACTAGAGTGCTGATACCTGTAATTACATGTACTATGAACTAGAGTGCTGATACCTATAATTACATGTACTATGAACTAGAGTGCTGATACCTGTAATTACATGTACTATGAACTAGAGTGCTGATACCTATAATTACATGTACTATGAACGTATAGTGCTGAAACCTCTAATTACATGTACTATGAACTAGAGTGCAGATACCTGTAATTACATGTACTATGAACTAGAGTGCTGATACCTATAATTACATGTACTATGAACGATAGAGTGCTGATACCTGTCATTACATGTACTATAAACTAGAGTGCTGATACCTATAATTACATGTACTATGAACTAGAGTGCTGAAACCTCTAATTACATGTACTATGAACGATCTAGAGCGCTGATACCTGTAATTACATGTACTATGAACGAGAGTGCTGATACCTGTAATTACATGTACTATGAACGAGAGTGCTGATACCTGTAATTACATGTACTATGAACGAGAGTGCTGATACCTGTAATTACATGTACTATGAACGAGAGTGCTGATACCTATAATTACATGTACTATGAACTAGAGTGCTGATACCTATAATTACATGTACTATGAACTAGAGTGCTGATACCTGTAATTACATGTACTATGAACTAGAGTGCTGATACCTGTAATTACATGTACTATGAACTAGAGTGCAGATACCTGTAATTACATGTACTATGAACTAGAGTGCTGATACCTATAATTACATGTACTATGAACGAGAGTGCTGATACCTATAATTACATGTACTATGAACTAGAGTGCTGATACCTGTAATTACATGTAATATGAAC
>JABXNX010000632.1:0-15074 GCA_014843695.1 Archivesica marissinica | reverse complement strand
TACAGAGAGGGTACTGTAACCCGTGTAGTAATCTAGCATTCAATAATACTTACAGAGAGGGTACTGTAACACGTGTAGCCATCTAGCATTCAATAATACGTATGGAGGGGGTACTGTAACTCGTGTAGCAATCTAGCATTCAATTATACGTATGGAGGTGGTACTGTAACTCGTGTAGCAATCTAGCATTCAATAATACGTATGGACGGGGTACTGTAACCCGTGTAGTAATCTAGCATTCAATAATACGTACAGAGAGGGTACTGTAACACGTGTAGCAATCTAGCATTCAATAATACGTACAGAGAGGGTACTGTAACCCGTGTAGTAATCTAGCATTCAATAATACTTACAGAGAGGGTACTGTAACACGTGTAGCAATCTAGCATTCAATAATACGTATGGACGGGTACTGTAACCCGTGTAGCAATCTAGCATTCAATAATACGTACAGAGGGGGTACTGTAACCCGTGTAGCAATCTAGCATTCAATAATACGTACAGAGGGGTACTGTAACCCGTGTAGTAATCTAGCATTCAATAATACGTACAGAGAGGGTACTGTAACCCGTGTAGTAATCTAGCATTCAATAATACTTACAGAGAGGGTACTGTAACACGTGTAGCAATCTAGCATTCAATAATAAGTACAGAGGTGGTACTGTAACCCGTGTAGCAATCTAGCATTCAACAATACGTACAGAGGGGGTACTGTAACCCGTGTAGCAATCTAGTATTCAATAATACGTACAGAGGGCGTACTGTAACCCGTGTAACAATCTAGCATTCAATAATACGTACAGAGAGGGTACTGTAACTCGTGTAGTAATCTAGCATTCAATAATACGTACAGAGGTGGTACTGTAACACGTGTAGTAATCTAGCAATCAATAATACGTATGGAGGGGGTACTGTAACCCGTGTAGTAATCTAGCATTCAATAATACGTACAGACGGGGTACTGTAACTCGTGTAGTAATCTAGCATTCAATAACACTTACAGAGAGTGTACTGTAACACGTGTAGCAATCTAGCATTCAATAATACGTATGGAGGGGGTACTGTAACCCGTGTAGTAATCTAGCATTCAATAATACGTATGGAGGGGGTACTGTAACCTGTGTAGCAATCTAGCATTCAATAATACGTACAGAGAGGGTACTGTAACCCGTGTAGCAATTTAGCATTCAATAACACGTATGGAGGGAGTACTGTAACCCGTGTAGCAATCTAGCATTCAATAATACGTATGGAGGGAGTACTGTAACCCGTGTAGCAATCTAGCATTCAATAATACGTATGGACGGGGTACTGTAACCCGTGTAGTAATCTAGCATTCAATAATACGTACAGAGAGGGTACTGTAACACGTGTAGCAATCTAGCATTCAATAATACGTACAGAGAGGGTACTGTAACCCGTGTAGTAATCTAGCATTCAATAATACTTACAGAGAGGGTACTGTAACGTGTAGCAATCTAGCATTCAATAATACGTACAGAGGGGGTACTGTAACTCGTGTAGCAATCTAGCATTCAATAATACGTATGGAGGGGGTACTGTAACTCGTGTAGCAATCTAGCATTCAATAATACGTATGGACGGGGTACTGTAACCCGTGTAGTAATCTAGCATTCAATAATACGTATGGAGGGGTACTGTAACCTGTGTAGCAATCTAGCATTCAATAATACGTACAGAGAGGGTACTGTAACCGTGTAGCAATCTAGCATTCAATAACACGTATGGAGGGAGTACTGTAACCCGTGTAGCAATCTAGCATTCACTAATACGTATGGAGGTGGTACTGTAACCCGTGTAGCAATCTAGCATTCAATAATACGTATGGACGGGGTACTGTAACCCGTGTAGTAATCTAGCATTCAATAATACGTACAGAGAGGGTACTGTAACACGTGTAGCAATCTAGCATTCAATAATACGTACAGAGAGGGTACTGTAACCCGTGTAGTAATCTAGCATTCAATAATACTTACAGAGAGGGTACTGTAACACGTGTAGCCATCTAGCATTCAATAATACGTATGGAGGGGGTACTGTAACTCGTGTAGCAATCTAGCATTCAATTATACGTATGGAGGTGGTACTGTAACTCGTGTAGCAATCTAGCATTCAATAATACGTATGGACGGGGTACTGTAACCCGTGTAGTAATCTAGCATTCAATAATACGTACAGAGAGGGTACTGTAACACGTGTAGCAATCTAGCATTCAATAATACGTACAGAGAGGGTACTGTAACCCGTGTAGTAATCTAGCATTCAATAATACTTACAGAGAGGGTACTGTAACACGTGTAGCAATCTAGCATTCAATAATACGTATGGAGGGGGTACTGTAACTCGTGTAGCAATCTAGCATTCAATAATACGTATGGAGGTGGTACTGTAACTCGTGTAGCAATCTAGCATTCAATAATACGTATGGACGGGGTACTGTAACCCGTGTAGTAATCTAGCATTCAATAATACGTACAGAGAGGGTACTGTAACCGTGTAGTAATCTAGCATTCAATAATACGTACAGAGAGGGTACTGTAACCCGTGTAGTAATCTAGCATTCAATAATACTTACAGAGAGGGTACTGTAACACGTGTAGCAATCTAGCATTCAATAATACGTATGGACGGGGTACTGTAACCCGTGTAGCAATCTAGCATTCAACAATACGTACAGAGGGGGTACTGTAACCCGTGTAGCAATCTAGTATTCAATAATACGTACAGAGGGCGTACTGTAACCCGTGTAACAATCTAGCATTCAATAATACGTACAGAGAGGGTACTGTAACTCGTGTAGTAATCTAGCATTCAATAATACGTACAGAGGTGGTACTGTAACACGTGTAGTAATCTAGCATTCAATAATACGTACAGAGAGGGTACTGTACCACGTGTAGCAATCTAGCATTCAATAATAAGTACAGAGGTGGTACTGTAACCCGTGTAGCAATCTAGCATTCAACAATACGTACAGAGGGGGTACTGTAACCCGTGTAGCAATCTAGTATTCAATAATACGTACAGAGGGCGTACTGTAACCCGTGTAACAATCTAGCATTCAATAATATGTACAGAGAGGGTACTGTAACTCGTGTAGTAATCTAGCATTCAATAATACGTACAGAGGTGGTACTGTAACACGTGTAGTAATCTAGCAATCAATAATACGTATGGAGGGGGTACTGTAACCCGTGTAGTAATCTAGCATTCAATAATACGTACAGACGGGGTACTGTAACTCGTGTAGTAATCTAGCATTCAATAATACTTACAGAGAGTGTACTGTAACACGTGTAGCAATCTAGCATTCAATAATACGTATGGAGGGGGTACTGTAACCCGTGTAGTAATCTAGCATTCAATAATACGTATGGAGGGGGTACTGTAACCTGTGTAGCAATCTAGCATTCAATAATACGTACAGAGAGGGTACTGTAACCCGTGTAGCAATTTAGCATTCAATAACACGTATGGAGGGAGTACTGTAACCCGTGTAGCAATCTAGCATTCACTAATACGTATGGAGGGAGTACTGTAACCCGTGTAGCAATCTAGCATTCAATAATACGTATGGACGGGGTACTGTAACCCGTGTAGTAATCTAGCATTCAATAATACGTACAGAGAGGGTACTGTAACACGTGTAGCAATCTAGCATTCAATAATACGTACAGAGAGGGTACTGTAACCCGTGTAGTAATCTAGCATTCAATAATACTTACAGAGAGGGTACTGTAACACGTGTAGCCATCTAGCATTCAATAATACGTATGGAGGGGGTACTGTAACTCGTGTAGCAATCTAGCATTCAATTATACGTATGGAGGTGGTACTGTAACTCGTGTAGCAATCTAGCATTCAATAATACGTATGGACGGGGTACTGTAACCCGTGTAGTAATCTAGCATTCAATAATACGTACAGAGAGGGTACTGTAACACGTGTAGCAATCTAGCATTCAATAATACGTACAGAGAGGGTACTGTAACCCGTGTAGTAATCTAGCATTCAATAATACTTACAGAGAGGGTACTGTAACACGTGTAGCCATCTAGCATTCAATAATACGTATGGAGGGGGTACTGTAACTCGTGTAGCAATCTAGCATTCAATTATACGTATGGAGGTGGTACTGTAACTCGTGTAGCAATCTAGCATTCAATAATACGTATGGACGGGGTACTGTAACACGTGTAGTAATCTAGCATTCAATAATACGTACAGAGAGGGTACTGTAACACGTGTAGCAATTTAGCATTCAATAATACGTAGAGAGGGTACTGTAACCCGTGTAGTAATCTAGCATTCAATAATACTTACAGAGAGGGTACTGTAACACGTGTAGCAATCTAGCATTCAATAATACGTACAGAGAGAGTACTGTAACCCGTGTAGTAATCTAGCATTCAATAATACTTACAGAGAGGGTACTGTAACACGTGTAGCAATCTAGCATTCAATAATACGTATGGACGGGATACTGTAACCCGTGTAGCAATCTAGCATTCAACAATACGTACAGAGGGGGTACTGTAACCCGTGTAGCAATCTAGTATTCAATAATACGTACAGAGGGCGTACTGTAACCCGTGTAACAATCTAGCATTCAATAATACGTACAGAGAGGGTACTGTAACTCGTGTAGTAATCTAGCATTCAATAATACGTACAGAGGTGGTACTGTAACACGTGTAGTAATCTAGCAATCAATAATACGTATGGAGGGGGTACTGTAACCCGTGTAGTAATCTAGCATTCAATAATACGTACAGACGGGGTACTGTAACTCGTGTAGTAATCTAGCATTCAATAATACTTACAGAGAGTGTACTGTAACGCGTGTAGCAATCTAGCATTTAATAATACGTATGGAGGGGGTACTGTAACCCGTGTAGTAATCTAGCATTCAATAATACGTATGGAGGGGGTACTGTAACCTGTGTAGCAATCTAGCATTCAATAATACGTACAGAGAGGGTACTGTAACTCGTGTAGCAATCTAGCATTCAATAATACGTACAGAGAGGGTACTGTAACACGTGTAGCTATCTAGCATTCAATAATACGTATGGAGGGAGAACTGTAACCCGTGTAGCAATCTAGCATTCAATAATACGTAGAGAGAGGGTACTGTAACTCGTGTAGCAATATAGCATTCAATAATACGTATGGAGGGGGTACTGTAACTCGTGTAGCAATCTAGCATTCAATTATACGTATGGAGGGGTACTGTAACTCGTGTAGCAATCTAGCATTCAATAATACGTACGGAGGGGTACTGTAACCCGTGTAGTAATCTAGCATTCAATAATACGTACAGAGAGGGTACTGTAACACGTGTAGCAATCTAGCATTCAATAATACGTACAGAGAGGGTACTGTAACCCGTGTAGTAATCTAGCATTCAATAATACTTACAGAGAGGGTACTGTAACACGTGTAGCAATCTAGCATTCAATAATACGTATGGACGGGGTACTGTAACCCGTGTAGTAATCTAGCATTCAATAATACGTACAGAGAGGGTACTGTAACACGTGTAGCAATCTAGCATTCAATAATACGTACAGAGAGGGTACTGTAACCCGTGTAGTAATCTAGCATTCAATAATACTTACAGAGAGGGTACTGTAACACGTGTAGCCATCTAGCATTCAATAATACGTATGGAGGGGGTACTGTAACTCGTGTAGCAATCTAGCATTCAATTATACGTATGGAGGTGGTACTGTAACTCGTGTAGCAATCTAGCATTCAATAATACGTATGGACGGGGTACTGTAACCCGTGTAGTAATCTAGCATTCAATAATACGTACAGAGAGGGTACTGTAACACGTGTAGCAATTTAGCATTCAATAATACGTACAGAGAGGGTACTGTAACCCGTGTAGTAATCTAGCATTCAATAATACTTACAGAGAGGGTACTGTAACACGTGTAGCAATCTAGCATTCAATAATACGTATGGACGGGATACTGTAACCCGTGTAGTAATCTATCATTCAATAATACGTACAGAGAGGATACTGTAACCCGTGTAGTAATCTAGCATTCAATAATACTTACAGAGAGGGTACTGTAACACGTGTAGCAATCTAGCATTCAATAATAAGTACAGAGGTGGTACTGTAACCCGTGTAGCAATCTAGCATTCAACAATACGTACAGAGGGGGTACTGTAACCCGTGTAGCAATCTAGTATTCAATAATACGTACAGAGGGCGTACTGTAACCCGTGTAACAATCTAGCATTCAATAATACGTACAGAGAGGGTACTGTAACTCGTGTAGTAATCTAGCATTCAATAATACGTACAGAGGTGGTACTGTAACACGTGTAGTAATCTAGCAATCAATAATACGTATGGAGGGGGTACTGTAACCCGTGTAGTAATCTAGCATTCAATAATACGTACAGACGGGGTACTGTAACTCGTGTAGTAATCTAGCATTCAATAATACTTACAGAGAGTGTACTGTAACGCGTGTAGCAATCTAGCATTCAATAATACGTATGGAGAGGGTACTGTAACCCGTGTAGTAATCTAGCATTCAATAATACGTAGGGAGGGGCTACTGTAACCTGTGTAGCAATCTAGCATTCAATAATACGTATGGAGGGAGTACTGTAACCCGTGTAGCAATCTAGCATTCACTAATACGTATGGAGGGAGTACTGTAACCCGTGTAGCAATCTAGCATTCAATAACACGTACAGAGGTGGTACTGTAACACGTGTAGTAATCTAGCAATCAATAATACGTATGGAGGGTGTACTGTAACCCGTGTAGTAATCTAGCATTCAATAATACGTACATACGGGGTACTGTAACTCGTGTAGTAATCTAGCATTCAATAATACTTACAGATAGTGTACTGTAACACGTGTAGCAATCTAGCATTCAATAATACGTATGGAGGGGGTACTGTAACCCGTGTAGTAATCTAGCATTCAATAATACGTATGGAGGGGGTACTGTAACGTGTGTAGCAATCTAGCATTCAATAATACGTACAGAGAGGGTACTGTAACCCGTGTAGCAATTTAGCATTCAATAACACGTATGGAGGGAGTACTGTAACCCGTGTAGCAATCTAGCATTCACTAATACGTATGGAGGGGTACTGTAACCCGTGTAGCAATCTAGCATTCAATAATACGTATGGACGGGGTACTGTAACCCGTGTAGTAATCTAGCATTCAATAATACTTACAGAGAGGGTACTGTAACACGTGTAGCAATCTAGCATTCAATAATACGTATGGAGGGGGTACTGTAACTCGTGTAGCAATCTAGCATTCAATTATACGTATGGAGGTGGTACTGTAACTCGTGTAGCAATCTAGCATTCAATAATACGTATGGACGGGGTACTGTAACCCGTGTAGTAATCTAGCATTCAATAATACGTACAGAGAGGGTACTGTAACACGTGTAGCAATTTAGCATTCAATAATACGTACAGAGAGGGTACTGTAACCCGTGTAGTAATCTAGCATTCAATAATACTTACAGAGAGGGTACTGTAACACGTGTAGCAATCTAGCATTCAATAATACGTATGGACGGGATACTGTAACCCGTGTAGTAATCTAGCATTCAATAATACGTACAGAGAGGATACTGTAACCCGTGTAGTAATCTAGCATTCAATAATACTTACAGAGAGGGTACTGTAACACGTGTAGCAATCTAGCATTCAATAATAAGTACAGAGGTGGTACTGTAACCCGTGTAGCAATCTAGCATTCAACAATACGTACAGAGGGGGTACTGTAACCCGTGTAGCAATCTAGTATTCAATAATACGTACAGAGGGCGTACTGTAACCCGTGTAACAATCTAGCATTCAATAATACGTACAGAGAGGGTACTGTAACTCGTGTAGTAATCTAGCATTCAATAATACGTACAGAGGTGGTACTGTAACACGTGTAGTAATCTAGCAATCAATAATACGTATGGAGGGGGTACTGTAACCCGTGTAGTAATCTAGCATTCAATAATACGTACAGACGGGGTACTGTAACTCGTGTAGTAATCTAGCATTCAATAATACTTACAGAGAGTGTACTGTAACGCGTGTAGCAATCTAGCATTCAATAATACGTATGGAGGGGGTACTGTAACCTGTGTAGCAATCTAGCATTCAATAATACGTACAGAGAGGGTACTGTAACCCGTGTAGTAATCTAGCATTCAATATTACATACAGAGAGGGTACTGTAACTCCTGTAGTAATCTAGCATTCAATAATACGTACAGAGAGGGTACTGTAACCCGTGCAGTAATTTAGCATTCAATAATACGTACAGAGGGTACTGTAACCCGTGTAGTAATCTAGCATTCAATAATACGTATGGATGGGGCGCTGTAACCCGTGTAGCAATCTAGCATTCAATGAAACGTCTGGAGGGGGTACTGTAACCAGTGTAGTAATCTAGCATTCAATAATACGTATGGAGGGGGTACTGTAACCTGTGTAGCAATCTAGCATTCAATAATACGTACAGAGAGGGTACTGTAACCCGTGTAGCAATTTAGCATTCAATAACACGTATGGAAGGAGTACTGTAACCCGTGTAGCAATCTAGCATTCACTAATACGTATGGAGGGAGTACTGTAACCCGTGTAGCAATCTAGCATTCAATAATACGTATGGACGGGGTACTGTAACCCGTGTAGTAATCTAGCATTCAATAATACGTACAGAGAGGGTACTGTAACACGTGTAGCAATCTAGCATTCAATAATACGTACAGAGAGGGTACTGTAACCCGTGTAGTAATCTAGCATTCAATAATACTTACAGAGAGGGTACTGTAACACGTGTAGCCATCTAGCATTCAATAATACGTATGGAGGGGGTACTGTAACTCGTGTAGCAATCTAGCATTCAATTATACGTATGGAGGTGGTACTGTAACTCGTGTAGCAATCTAGCATTCAATAATACGTATGGACGGGATACTGTAACCCATGTAGTAATCTAGCATTCAATAATACTTACAGAGAGGGTACTGTAACACGTGTAGCAATCTAGCATTCAATATTACGTATGGACGGGATACTGTAACCCGTGTAGTAATCTAGCATTCAATAATACGTACAGAGAGGATACTGTAACCCGTGTAGTAATCTAGCATTCAATAATACTTACAGAGAGGGTACTGTAACACGTGTAGCAATCTAGCATTCAATAATAAGTACAGAGGTGGTACTGTAACCCGTGTAGCAATCTAGCATTCAACAATACGTACAGAGAGGGTACTGTAACCCGTGTAGTAATCTAGCATTCAATAATACTTACAGAGAGGGTACTGTAACACGTGTAGCAATCTAGCATTCAATAATACGTATGGAGGGATACTGTAACCCGTGTAGTAATCTATCATTCAATAATACGTACAGAGAGGATACTGTAACCCGTGTTGTAATCTAGCATTCAATAGTACTTACAGAGAGGAGTACTGTAACAAGTGTAGCAATCTAGCATTCAATAATAAGTACAGAGGTGGTACTGTAACCCGTGTAGCAATCTAGCATTCAACAATACGTACAGAGGGGGTACTGTAACCCGTGTAGTAATCTAGCATTCAATAATACGTATGGAGGGGGTACTGTAACCTGTGTAGCAATCTAGCATTCAATAATACGTACAGAGAGGGTACTGTAACCCGTGTAGTAATCTAGCATTCAATATTACATACAGAGAGGGTACTGTAACTCCTGTAGTAATCTAGCATTCAATAATACGTACAGAGAGGGTACTGTAACGCGTGCAGTAATTTAGCATTCAATAATACGTACATAGGGTACTGTAACCCGTGTAGTAATCTAGCATTCAATAATACGTATGGATGGGGTGCTGTAACCCGTGTAGCAATCTAGCATTCAATGAAACGTCTGGAGGGGGTACTGTAACCGGTGTAGTAATCTAGCATTCAATAATACGTATGGAGGGGGTACTGTAACCTGTGTGGCAATCTAGCATTCAATAGTACGTATGGACGGGGTACTGTAACTCGTGTAGTAATCTAGCATTCAATAATACGTACAGAGAGGATACTGTAACCCGTGTAGTAATCTAGCATTCAATAATACTTACAGAGAGGGTACTGTAACACGTGTAGCAATCTAGCATTCAATAATACGTACAGAGGGGGTACTGTAACCCGTGTAGCAATCTAGCATTCAATAATACGTACAGAGAGGGTACTGTAACCCGTGTAGTAATCTAGCATTCAATAATACTTACAGAGAGGGTACTGTAACACGTGTAGCAATCTAGCATTCAATAATACGTATGGACGGGATACTGTAACCCGTGTAGTAATCTATCATTCAATAATACGTACAGAGAGGATACTGTAACCCGTGTAGTAATCTAGCATTCAATAGTACTTACAGAGAGGGTACTGTAACACGTGTAGCAATCTAGCATTCAATAATAAGTACAGAGGTGGTACTGTAACCCGTGTAGCAATCTAGCATTCAACAATACGTACAGAGGGGGTACTGTAACCCGTGTAGTAATCTAGCATTCAATAATACGTATGGAGGGGGTACTGTAACCTGTGTAGCAATCTAGCATTCAATAATATGTACAGAGAGGGTACTGTAACCCGTGTAGTAATCTAGCATTCAATATTACATACAGAGAGGGTACTGTAACTCCTGTAGTAATCTAGCATTCAATAATACGTACAGAGAGGGTACTGTAACCCGTGCAGTAATTTAGCATTCAATAATACGTACATAGGGTACTGTAACCCGTGTAGTAATCTAACATTCAATAATACGTATGGATGGGGTGCTGTAACCCGTGTAGCAATCTAGCATTCAATGAAACGTCTGGAGGGGGTACTGTAACCGGTGTAGTAATCTAGCATTCAATAATACGTATGGAGGGGGTACTGTAACCTGTGTGGCAATCTAGCATTCAATAGTACGTATGGACGGGGTACTGTAACTCGTGTAGTAATCTAGCATTCAATAATACGTACAGAGAGGGTACTGTAACACGTGTAGCAATCTAGCATTCAATAATACGTACAGAGAGGGTACTGTAACCCGTGTAGTAATCTAGCATTCAACAATACGTACAGAGAGGGTACTGTAACCCGTGTAGTAATCTAGCATTCAATAATACTTACAGAGAGGGTACTGTAACACGTGTAGCAATCTAGCATTCAATAATACGTATGGACGGGATACTGTAACCCGTGTAGTAATCTATCATTCAATAATACGTACAGAGAGGATACTGTAACCCGTGTAGTAATCTAGCATTCAATAATACTTACAGAGAGGGTACTGTAACACGTGTAGCAATCTAGCATTCAATAATAAGTACAGAGGTGGTACTGTAACCCGTGTAGCAATCTAGCATTCAACAATACGTACAGAGGGGGTACTGTAACCCGTGTAGCAATCTAGTATTCAATAATACGTACAGAGGGCGTACTGTAACCCGTGTAACAATCTAGCATTCAATAATACGTACAGAGAGGGTACTGTAACTCGTGTAGTAATCTAGCATTCAATAATACGTACAGAGGTGGTACTGTAACACGTGTAGTAATCTAGCAATCAATAATACGTATGGAGGGGGTACTGTAACCCGTGTAGTAATCTAGCATTCAATAATACGTACAGACGGGGTACTGTAACTCGTGTAGTAATCTAGCATTCAATAATAATTACAGAGAGTGTACTGTAACGCGTGTAGCAATCTAGCATTCATTAATACGTATGGAGGGGGTACTGTAACCCGTGTATTAATCTATCATTCAATAATACGTATGGAGGGGGTACTGTAACCTGTGTAGCAATCTAGCATTCAATAATACGTACAGAGAGGGTACTGTAACCCGTGTAGCAATTTAGCATTCAATAACACGTATGGAGGGAGTACTGTAACCCGTGTAGCAATCTAGCATTCACTAATACGTATGGAGGGAGTACTGTAACCCGTGTAGCAATCTAGCATTCAATAAAACGTACAGAGGTGGTACTGTAACACGTGTAGTAATCTAGCATTCAATAATACGTATGGAGGGGGTACTGTAACCTGTGTAGCAATCTAGCATTCAATAATACGTACAGAGAGGGTACTGTAACCCGTGTAGCAATTTAGCATTCAATAACACGTATGGAGGGAGTACTGTAACCCGTGTAGCAATCTAGCATTCATTAATACGTATGGAGGGAGTACTGTAACCCGTGTAGCAATCTAGCATTCAATAATACGTATGGACGGGGTACTGTAACCCGTGTAGTAATCTAGCATTCAATAATACGTACAGAGAGGGTACTGTAACACGTGTAGCAATCTAGCATTCAATAATACGTACAGAGAGGGTACTGTAACCCGTGTAGTAATCTAGCATTCAATAATACTTACAGAGAGGGTACTGTAACACGTGTAGCCATCTAGCATTCAATAATACGTACATACGGGGTACTGTAACTCGTGTAGTAATCTAGCATTCAATAATACTTACAGAGAGTGTACTGTAACACGTGTAGCAATCTAGCATTCAATAATACGTATGGAGGGGGTACTGTAACCCGTGTAGTAATCTAGCATTCAATAATACGTATGGAGGGGTACTGTAACCTGTGTAGCAATCTAGCATTCAATAATACGTACAGAGAGGGTACTGTAACCCGTGTAGCAATTTAGCATTCAATAACACGTATGGAGGGAGTACTGTAACCCGTGTAGCAATCTAGCATTCACTAATACGTATGGAGGGAGTACTGTAACCCGTGTAGCAATCTAGCATTCAACAATACGTACAGAGAGGGTACTGTAACCCGTGTAGTAATCTAGCATTCAATAATACTTACAGAGAGGGTACTGTAACACGTGTAGCAATCTAGCATTCAATAATACGTATGGGCGGGATACTGTAACCCGTGTAGTAATCTATCATTCAATAATACGTACAGAGAGGATACTGTAACCCGTGTAGTAATCTAGCATTCAATAGTACTTACAGAGAGGGTACTGTAACACGTGTAGCAATCTAGCATTCAATAATAAGTACAGAGGTGGTACTGTAACCCGTGTAGCAATCTAGCATTCAACAATACGTACAGAGGGGGTACTGTAACCCGTGTAGTAATCTAGCATTCAATAATACGTATGGAGGGGGTACTGTAACCTGTGTAGCAATCTAGCATTCAATAATATGTACAGAGAGGGTACTGTAACCCGTGTAGTAATCTAGCATTCAATATTACATACAGAGAGGGTACTGTAACTCCTGTAGTAATCTAGCATTCAATAATACGTACAGAGAGGGTACTGTAACCCGTGCAGTAATTTAGCATTCAATAATACGTACATAGGGTACTGTAACCCGTGTAGTAATCTAGCATTCAATAATACGTATGGATGGGGTGCTGTAACCCGTGTAGCAATCTAGCATTCAATGAAACGTCTGGAGGGGGTACTGTAACCCGTGTAGTAATCTAGCATTCAATAATACGTATGGAGGGGGTACTGTAACCTGTGTAGCAATCTAGCATTCAATAATACGTATGGACGGGGTACTGTAACTCGTGTAGTAATCTAGCATTCAATAATACGTACAGAGGTACTGTAACACGTGTAGCAATCTAGCATTCAATAATACGTACAGAGAGGGTACTGTAACCCGTGTAGTAATCTAGCATTCAACAATACGTACAGAGAGGGTACTGTAACCCGTGTAGTAATCTAGCATTCAATAATACTTACAGAGAGGGTACTGTAACACGTGTAGCAATCTAGCATTCAATAATACGTATGGACGGGATACTGTAACCCGTGTAGTAATCTATCATTCAATAATACGTACA
Organism: Archivesica marissinica; assembly: GCA_014843695.1. Classification (NCBI taxonomy): domain Eukaryota; kingdom Metazoa; phylum Mollusca; class Bivalvia; order Venerida; family Vesicomyidae; genus Archivesica; species Archivesica marissinica. The sequence goes on along the minus strand of JABXNX010000632.1, from coordinate 1,194 downwards.
GAGAGGATACTGTAACCCGTGTAGTAATCTAGCATTCAATAATACTTACAGAGAGGGTACTGTAACACGTGTAGCAATCTAGCATTCAATAATAAGTACAGAGGTGGTACTGTAACCCGTGTAGCAATCTAGCATTCAACAATACGTACAGAGGGGGTACTGTAACCCGTGTAGCAATCTAGTATTCAATAATACGTACAGAGGGCGTACTGTAACCCGTGTAACAATCTAGCATTCAATAATACGTACAGAGAGGGTACTGTAACTCGTGTAGTAATCTAGCATTCAATAATACGTACAGAGGTGGTACTGTAACACGTGTAGTAATCTAGCAATCAATAATACGTATGGAGGGGGTACTGTAACCCGTGTAGTAATCTAGCATTCAATAATACGTACAGACGGGGTACTGTAACTCGTGTAGTAATCTAGCATTCAATAATACTTACAGAGAGTGTACTGTAACGCGTGTAGCAATCTAGCATTCATTAATACGTATGGAGGGGGTACTGTAACCCGTGTAGTAATCTAGCATTCAATAATACGTATGGAGGGGGTACTGTAACCTGTGTAGCAATCTAGCATTCAATAATACGTACAGAGAGGGTACTGTAACCCGTGTAGCAATTTAGCATTCAATAACACGTATGGAGGGAGTACTGTAACCCGTGTAGCAATCTAGCATTCACTAATACGTATGGAGGGAGTACTGTAACCGTGTAGCAATCTAGCATCAATAAACGTACAGAGGGGTACTGTAACACGTGTAGTAATCTAGCATTCAATAATACGTATGGAGGGGGTACTGTAACCTGTGTAGCAATCTAGCATTCAATAATACGTACAGAGAGGGTACTGTAACCCGTGTAGCAATTTAGCATTCAATAACACGTATGGAGGGAGTACTGTAACCCGTGTAGCAATCTAGCATTCAATAATACGTATGGAGGGAGTACTGTAACCCGTGTAGCAATCTAGCATTCAATAATACGTATGGACGGGGTACTGTAACCCGTGTAGTAATCTAGCATTCAATAATACCTACAGAGAGGGTACTGTAACACGTGTAGCAATCTAGCATTCAATAATACGTACAGAGAGGGTACTGTAACCCGTGTAGTAATCTAGCATTCAATAATACTTACAGAGAGGGTACTGTAACACGTGTAGCCATCTAGCATTCAATAATACGTA